>JAIUJO010000463.1:145000-149646 GCA_023846275.1 Vanilla planifolia
AAGAAGAAGAAGACAAAGAAGACGTTGTACAAGAAGAACAACAACAAGAATAAGAAGAAGTAGAGGAAGAAGGAGAAAAAGAAGAAGAAGAACAAGAAATAGAAGAAGAAGAAGAAGAAGAAGAAAAAGTAGTAGAAGAAGAAGAAGAAGATGAAGAAGTAAAAGAAGTAGTAGTAGAAGAAGAAGTAGAAGAAGAAGAAGAAGAAGAAGAACTAGAAGAAGAATTAGTAGTAATAGTAGTTGCAAAAGAAGAAGAAGAAGAACAAGAAGAAGAAGAAAGTGAAGAAGAAGAAGAGGAAGAAGAAGAAGAAGAAGAAGAAGAAGAAAAAGAAGAAGGGGAAGGTGAAGAAGAAGAAGAAGAGGAAGAAGAAGAAGAATAAAGAAGAAAACAAAGAAAAAGAAGTGAAAAGAGGAGGAGAAGAAGAAGAAGAAGGAGAAGAAGATGAAGGAGAAGAAGAAGTAGAAGAGGAAGAAGAAGAAGAAGAGGAAGAGAAGAAGAAGAAAAGAAGAAGAAGAAGAAGAGCAAGAAGAGGAATTTGAAGAAGCAGAAGATGAAGAAGAAGATTAAAATTAAGAGAAAGAAGAAGTGAAAGAAGATGAAGAAGATGATGAGAAAGACGAAGAAGTAGAAGAAGAAGAAAAAGAAGAAGTTGAAGTAGAGGAAGAACAAGACGAAGTAGAAGAAGAAGAAGGATAAGAAGAAGAAGTAGGTGATGAAGAAGATAAAGTAGAAGAAGAAGGCAAAGAAGAAGAAGATGAAGAAGAAGAAGTTGAAGAAGAAGAAGAAGAAGAAGAGAAAGAAGGAGAAGGACAAGAAGAAGAAAAAGAACAACAAGAAGGAGAAGAAGAAGAAAAAGAAGAAGAAGAAGACAAAAAAAGAATAAGAAGAAGAAAAAGAAGAAAAAGAAAAAGAAGATGAAGAAGAAGATGAAGTAGAAGAAGAAGGAGATGATGAAGAAGAAGAAGAGGAAGAGGAAGAAGAAGATGAAGAGGAAGAAGAAGAAGATGAAGAATAAGAAGAAGATGAAGATGAAGAAGGAGATAATGAATAAGAAGAAGAAGATGAAGATGATGATGAAGTAGAAGAAGTAGAAGACAAAGAAAAAGAAGAAGAAGAAGAAGAGGAGGAAGAACAAGAAGCAGAAGAAGAAGAAGAAGAAGATGATGAAGATGAAGAATAAAAATAATAAGTAGAAGAAGAAGAAGAAAATGAAAGAGAAGAAGAAGAAAAAGAAATAGGAGGAGAAGGAGTTGATAAAGATGTGGAGGAAGAAGAAGAAGAAGAAAAAAAAAGAAAAGAAAGAGAAGAAAAGGAAGAAGGATTAGAATAAGAGAGATAAATATTAGGAGAAGAAGAAAAAAAAGGAGTAGAAGATGGTGAAGAAGAAGAAGAAGAAGAAAAAGAAGAACAAGAAGAAGGAGAAGGAGAAGAAGAAGAAGAAGAAGAAGAAGAAGAAGAAGAAGAAGGAGAAGAAGAAGAAGAAGAAGATGATGATGATGATGAAGAAGAAGAAGAAAAAGAAAAAGAAGGAGAAGAAAAAAAGAAGGAGAAGAAGAAGAAGAAGAAGAAGTAGACAAAGAAGAAGAAGAAGAAGAAGAAGAAGTCAAATTAGTAGTAGTAGCAGAAGAAGAAGAACAAGAAGAAGAAGAAGAAGAAGAAGATAAAGAAGAAGTAGAAGAAGAAGTAGAAGAAGAAGAAGAAGAAAAAGAAGTTGAAGAAGTGGAAAAGGAATAAGAAAAAGAAGAATAAGAAGAAGATGAAGAAGAATAAGAAGGAGAAGAAGAGGAAGAAGAACAAGAAGAGGAGGAGGGAGAAGAAGAAGAAGAACTAATGCAAGAAGAAGTAGAAGAAGAACAACAAAGATGCTGTAGAAGAAATAGAACAAGAAGAAGAAGAAGAAGAAGAAGAGCAGGAGAAGAAGAGGAAGTGGAAGAGGAAGAAGAAGAAGAAGATGAAGAAAAAAAGGGAGAAGAAGTGGAAGGAAAAGAAGAAGAAGAAGAAGTAATAGAGGAAGAAGAAGAACAAGAAGAAGATGAAGCAAAAGTAGAGGAAGAAGAAGATGATGCAGAAGAAGAAGAAGAAGAAGAAGAAGATGAAGAAGAAGATGAAGAAGAAGAAGGGAAAGAAGAAGAAGAAGCATAAGAAGAACAAAATGTTGAAAAAGAAGTAGTAATAAAAAAAGAAGGAGAAGAAGAAGAAGAAGAAGAAGAAGAAGAAGAAGAAAGAGAAGATGAAGACGTAGATGAAGAAAGAGACGAAGAAAAAGATGAAGACGAAGAAGAAGAAGAAGATGAAGTAGTAGAAGAAGATAAAGATGAAGAAGAAGAAGAAGAGCAAGAACATGATGAAGAAGAGGTAGGGGAAGAAGAGGAAGTAAAAGAAGAAGTACAAAAAGAAGAAGAAGAAGAAGAGGAAGAAGAAGAAGAAGAAGAAGAACTAAAAGAAGAAGAAGACGAGATTGATTAAGAAGTGGATGAAGTAGAAAAAGAAGAAAGAGAAGATGAAGAAGAATAATAATAATAAGTAGAGGAAGGAGAAAAAGAAAAAGAAGAAGAATTGACAGAAGAAGGAGAAGAGGAAGAAGAAGAAGAAAAAGATGAAGAGGAAGAAGTGTAGTAGTAGAAGAAGAAGAAGAAAAAGATGAAGAAGTAGATGAAGTAGAAGGAGAAGAATAAGTAGGAGAGAAAGAAATAGAAGAAGAGGAGGTAGAAGGAGAAGAGGAAGTGGAAGAAGAGGAAGTTCTTCCTCTTCATCTTCTTGTTCTTCATTTTCTTCTTCTTCTTCTTCTTCTTCTACAACTACTTGTTCTTCTTCTTCCTCTTCGACTTCTTCTTTTGCTACTTGTTGTCCTTCTCCTTCTTCTTCTTCTTCTTCTTCTTCTACTTCTTTTTCTTCTTCTTAATTATCATCATCTTCTTCTTCTTCTTCTTCTTCTCTGTTTTCTTCTTCTTCTTCATTTTCTTCTTCTTCTTCTTCTACTACTTCTTCTTCTTCTTCTTTTCTCTTCTTCTTCTTCCAGTTCTTTTTCTTCTTCTTCTACTTCTTCTACTTCTTCTTCTTCTTCTTGTTTTTCTTCTACTTCTTCTTCTTCTTCCTCTTCTACTTCTTCCATTTCTTCTTCGTCTTCTTCTTCTTCTTCTCCTCCTCCTCCCTTCTTCTCCTCCTTCTTCTTCATCTTCTTGTTCTTCTTCTTGTTCTTGTTGTTCTTCTTCTACTACTACTACTACTACTACAACAACTACTTCTTCTCCTTCTCTTTCTTCTTCATCATCATTATCTTCTTCTTCTTCTTCTTCCTCTTCTTCATCTACTTCTTCTTTTTCTTTTTCTTCTTCTTTTTCTTCTTCTTTTGCTACTTTTTCTACTTCTTCTTTTCCTCCTTGTCATCTTGTTGTTGTTGTTCTTCTTCTTCTTCTTCTTCTACTTCTTCTTCCTTACTTTCTTCTTCTTCTTCTACTACTACTACTATTTCATCTTTTTCTTCTTCTAATACAACTTCTTCTTCTATGTTTTCTTCTACTTCTTCTTCTTCTTCTTCACCATATTCTTCTTCTACTTCTTGTTTTTCATCTTCTTCTGCTTCTATTACTTCTTTTTGAGCGAATGCAGGGAAATGTAGAACTAAAAGAAGTTGCTGATTTAACATCCATCAGCCTTCTTAACAAAACAAATATTGAAAAATTAAATTCTAAATACCCAAAAATGAAATACTTACACATAGGTATGATTCAATTAAAAATTACCGCTTTGTTCAGATGTGGAATAGATACACCCATAATGATCGTTTGTTTAGACGAACGAATGATTAACAACCCTCTTAGTAGCATTATTGGAGGTACTAAATCCAATCTTGCTAACAGACTATTTGGGGTCAACATACATCCTGATTTTTGTATAAGTCTTTATGACGAAAATATCAAAAAAACTTGTACATTATCCATTAGCCATAATCCTATAAGTTTATTTCTTGGATCAAAAATTCTAGGTATACAATGGGAACATTGTATGGCTCTAAACAATACATCTACATTTATATCTATCACTCCCATAAACTTTGTTAAGCTATTTGACATAGAAATAAGTAAAACAATGTAACCACTTATAGTAGATACACGACATCTACATCATGATAATGACACAATTATTTGTCAAAACACTAAAACATAAGATACAATTACCTATAGAATATTTTGCTACCTCTAGCAACACAATTTCTATAGTTACAAAAAAATACAATAGAGTGCACTTTTACCTTTATTAGTCTACCTAGACACTACAAGAAAGGTGAATCATCTACACAATCCCTTATGGCAAGACGCCCAAGCATCCATATTGACAATCCAGTCGAAGGTCATGCTTTACAGCTTCCTGACAATAATGCATATTTAGTTAAAAAGCCCATAACACCACCGTAATGGACTCAAAAAAGAGAGCACAGCTCCATTTATATTTACCATTGACAATCCATCTACCAAAATATGAAGATATAACAGCACATACTTTGTTGGATTCTAGTGCCAAACCTAATAAGCTTCAGCAAACCTTTATCCTAAAGAAGTTTTTGCTTCCATTAGTAACCAAAACACCTCTAAGAGATTTTATAGGTAAACAAGTTCCAGCAACCCATAAAGCCACCAATCTTTTG
>JAIUJO010002005.1:0-149538 GCA_023846275.1 Vanilla planifolia
GACCATCAACTTAGTAATGAATTGACATGTTTAATAGGATAGAGCTCATTAAAATAGGTCCAACAATATTTTAATCCTCTAATCTAACCTTTTTAAGAATTATTTCATATTACAAAAAATAATTAAACATTAAAACAAATTATTAACCTAATATCAAGTAAATATATATTAAAGGTGAAGTGAGATAATTAGAAGCAATGGATGGAGCTCATCAAGATGAGTCTAATGATTTTTATTTTATCTTGAGTAGGCCTCATTTAGAATACTATGAACAATGAATGTAAATAACACTAAAAATAGTAAATTTTAGGTTTAATATTAACTAAACATATAAGAAGACAAAAGTGAGATAACTTTAATCTATTTAATAAAAAAAATTAAAGTTTTCATCATAATATAACCAAATTGAAGAACTATAGTTTCAATATTACATAATGAATTCCAAAGGAAATATTTGAAGAAATGAGATAAATTAAACATGAAACCTATTACAAGATAATAAGGAGATCTATTATAACTTTCTCACCCATCAAATGAGGTACAAATCAAGATATATTGCAGAACATACTAAAAGCCAAGAAAAATATATTAAAATATATAGAAAATGAATATTTAATTTGATTAAGCACATCCAAATGAGTTCAATAATTTCTATTTCATCCTAATCGGTCCTTGTATTGAATTTTAGTGAACTACAAAATTAAATATCCCTAAAAAATAAATAAACTATTAATTTATAAATAAATTAGTTAAAAATATTAAAATAAATATTTCATTGGATAGAGCTCATTGTAATGACTCAAATGATCTTTTTTCATCTAGAATGGATAACATTTATAATTACTACAATTTAAAAATTTATATAAGTATAAATAATAACAAATTATTATTTTAATTTCAGGAAAATTTATATTAAAGATAAAATATGATAAATTGAAAGAAATGTAACATGACAAAATCTAAGCAAAGTGAACATAATTAAGAGGAGGATAGAGTTATGTAGTTATAGAACCAGACCAAAAGAAGGCATTACAAAAGTGAGATAAATTATAAAAGAAAATTTAATTCCAAGATACTTAAAAAATCAAGTATAATAATCTAATCTTCAAATCAAGTATGAATCAAAATGACTCATAACACATGCCAAAATAAAAAACATATTTTAAAATAAAAAAATTAAGAATTATTTCATGGAGCTCCATGAGAGAAATTGAACGATTTCTTGTCCCTATCAAACCTTATTTTCAATTACAACAAATTGCCAAATTAAATAACAATAAATAATAAAAAACATAATTTCAATATGACTTGAAAATATATCAATGGTAAAATGAGATTATTTGATGGATTATAATGTAATGAAATAAAAGTTATGCAAAGATCACATAAGAAGAGAATTAGTATTAATTGTAACATAAGCAAATCTCAGTGAACTATTAAAAGAAATGGGATAAAATATATAAAACAACTTACTTTCCAAGATTCTAAGGTTATCAACTATAACAATTAGGATCATCAAATTAGGCACAAGTCAATATGTTTCATAAAGCATGCCAAAATCTTAAAAAATAAAATATTTAAAACTAATACAAAAAATCCTTAACTAGATTGAGCCCATTGATATGACTACATGATATTTGTTTTGTACGATCCAACACGATTAAGAATTACAACAAATTATCACAAAAAATAAGATAACTTTTAAAAAATATTACTTTTATATTAATTAAATGTGTTCTAAAGCTATAATGAGGTAAGTTGAAGAATTTTAATAAAACCAAACCAAAGGAATATAAATATAACATCAGAGAAATATTATATTATCATATAGCTATATCAAAGTGAAATGTTTAAAAAAGATAAATTATATGATAATGTTACATTCAAGATATTAAGGAGAACAAATGTAAGGTTTTCTTTTATCAATTCATATATGTGTCCAAAACTTTTGAAACTAAAATATTTAAAAGTTTAGAAATAATATTTAATAAATATACTCATTGAGTGACTAATGCAACCATTTTATTGTCTGAATTACATGTCATTTATGATAGCAAAAAATAATAATCTAGATAAAAAAATATAATAATAAATTTTTTATTATCAAACAAATATATTATAAAATTAAAATGGGTTAAATTAAAAATTTACAACAACAAAATCAAAGCAATGTGAACATCACATTACAAGAAATTTCAAGTTACGCATTTATACAACCAAAACAAAATAAAACTTTAAATAAGCAAGATAATTCATATAGAAAGTTTCATTCCAAGATAATTAAGAGAAAAAATCTAATATTCTTGATTATCAAATTAAATAAGAATCAAAATAACTAGCAAAACACACCAACAAAATATTTGAAAACAAAAAAATAATATTCAATTGATAGAGCAAGTTGAGATGAATTTAAAAATATTTGTTTCATCTTCATCAAACCTTAATTAGAATTATGTTAAATTTGAAATGTTAATCAAAATAAATAGAAAAGAATTATCATTTTGATATATAATAAAAATATATCAAAGATAAAATTAGATAAATTGAAGTAATATAATAAAACAAAATTAAAGCTATGTGAAGGTCAAACAAGAAACTAATTAGAATTTTATTAAAATATAATAAAATCTAAGTGAAATATTTTAAGAAATAAGAAACATGCATTCTAAGATACTAAGAAGATCGACTATAACATCCTCTATCATGAAATGAAGTATAAGTGAGCGTGTTTCATAAAGAAACCAAAAATCCTAGAAAATAAAAAATTTAAAATAATATTAGAAAAATTATCAACTAGATATAGCTCATTTAGATGAGTCCAGTGATATTTCTTTCATGTGATCAAAGCTCTTTAGAAATTACCATAATTTACCAATGTTAATAAGCATAGATATTTAAAAATAATTATTTTATTATTAAGTAAATATATACTAAACTAGAAATGATGCAAGTTGTAGAATTGCATGAAAAGCAAATCGAGACTACATAAAGATAACATGAGGGGAAATTTAAAGTTATATAGTAATATTATTATGTTAAAGTGAAACATTTGAGAAAATGAGATAAATTTATGCAATAATATTGAATTTAAATATATTAAGGAGAATAAGTGCAACATCCTTAATAATTAAAAAATGTAGGTATCATATAATGTTGTAAAACATGCCAATACTCAAGAAATAAATTATTTTAAAATAATACAATAAATACTTAATTGGTAGGAGCTTGTTAAGTTTAGTTAAAGAATGTTTATTTATTCTCAAGTGGATCTGCTTTACAATAACTATGAATTACTAAGCTAAATAAGCATAAAAGCAAGCAAATATTTTATAAACTAAAATATTCTAAAATATAAAAAATGAATATTTAATTGGTAAGAGTTTTCTAGGCAAATCAATGATGTTTGTTTTCTAAAAATAGAACCTCATTTAAATTACTATAAATATCAAAATTTTGAAACAAAAAAAAATGACTTTTTAATGTTATGTAAATATATAAAAATATTAAAATAAGATAAATTGAAGCAAGTTAATATATCTATTTCAATGTAATGTTAATCTCACATGAGAGAAAAATTATAGTTTCTTTGTAATATAACTGAATCAATGAAACAATTAGTTAAAATGAGATAAATTGTTAATGAAAGCTATATTAATTAAGATCAACTATGATATATATAACAATGGAAAATTTAATATTTATTAGATACAGCTCATTAAGTTGACTCTAGTAACATTTTTTATTGAATTTAAATAATTACAAATCAATAAATTAAATAAACAAGAATATAAAAATTTATTACTTTAATGTTAAGAAACTATGTATTGAAGCAAAAGTAAGAAAAATTGAAGTAATATAACATAATCCATCAAGATAATATAACCATCAGACAAAACTAGATTTAGAGTTAATAAGTAATATAAAAAAAAGTGAAACAATTAAAGAAATGAGAAGAATAATAGAAGAAAATGTATTCCAAGGTTCCAACACTATGTATAACATTCTTGACCATTTAATCTACTACAAATTAAGAAGTCTTGTAAGTCAAACTAACATCTATAAAATAAAATATATAAAATTATAAAAATAAATATTTAGTTGGATAAAGCTTTTTGACTCGATTATAACATTATTTGTTTAATGTCCATCGAATATTGTTTCAAATTATTGCAAATTACAAAATTATTTAAACATAAATAATAAAAAATTATTCTTCTCATAATAAAAAATATATATTTAGTTTGAAATGAGATTAACTAAAGCAATGTAATATTATCAAAAAAAAAGCAATCAAAAGGGTACATGAGATGAGAATTAGAGTTGCATAATAATACAGCAAAACCAAATAAAAACTTTTTAAAAATGAGAAAATTTTTTTGGAAAGTTTAATACCATGGTACAAGAGATATCAAGTGTAAATCCTTAATAAAAAATTAACTAGTAGTTGAAAAGATATAAAAATACCAAAAACCTATAAAATAAAGTATTTATTAACATAAGAGGAATTATAAATTTGATAGGGCTCATTTAGACAAGTTTAATGACAATATTTTTGTGTTGATCAAACATGTTTTGAAAATATACGCATTATATAATTAAATAGACATACATAGTAATAATTTATTATTTAAATACTAGGTAAATTTATAGTAAAACTAAGATAAGAGAAACTAAAAAAAATTTAACTTGCCTAATTTAAAGTGATATGAAGACCACATGATGGAAGGTTTATTGTTTCGTAATAATATAACCAATCAAAAAAATTGTAAAAATGATCAATTATTCTAGAAAGCATAGTTCCAAGTCATTATAGAGATTGAGCATAACATCCTCGATCATTAAATTTAGCTTGAGTTGAAATATCTCATAAAGCATGCAAACATCCATGAAAATGTAATTTTTAAAAATGTTAAAGTTTTTATTTAACAAAATAGATCTCATCAAAATGAGTCCAAAGATATTATTTCATCTTGATCATACCTCATTTTGAAATACTAAGAATTATGAAAGTAAACAAGCATAAATAGTAAAAAATTGTTTTTAAAATTTTTGCTAAATAAATATTAATGCTAAAATAAAAGAAAATGAAACATTGTATTCAATCCAATTAAGTGTTGGAAAGGTCACATGAGTAGTGATTTTGCATTGCTTAGACATATATGTAATTAAAAGTAAAATAATTTATGAAAAAGAAATAAATTGTACAATAAAGGTGCATTCCAATGTACCCAAGAGATCTAGTATAACTTATTTGATCATCAATTTGTGCAAAAGAAAATATTTATTAAGTATGAAAAAAACCTATTTAAATAATTTAAAAAATAATAAAATAAATATTTTATGGATGGAGTACATCGAAGTGAGTTGAACTTTATTTGTTTCATTTTTATAGATCATCATTTTGGCTAACTAAAAATTACAAAAGGAAATTAGTATAAAAAATAATAAACTATTACCGTAATGTTAGGAAAATATAAACTAAAACTAAAATGAGATAAGTTAAAGTAATATAATATAACAACTCAAACTAATGTAGAGTTCCTGTGTTATGAGATATAGAGAAATTAAGTAATATAACAAAATCAAAGCAAAATATTTGTAAAAAAGAGACAAATTGCTCATGATAGTTGCATTCCATGATGGTAATAAGGTTATGGATAATCTTCATGACTATCAAATTAGGTTAAAACTAAAATATTTTGTAACATGTGCAAACACCATAGAAAATAAAATATAAAAAGATATAAAAAATGGCTATTAAATTAGATAAAACACTTTAAGATGAGTACAATGACATTTGTTTCATCTCCATTAGATCTTATTTGGAATTGCAAGGAATTATATAATTAACTAAAAATAAATTGTTAATTTAATATGAAGTAAATTAAAATAATATAATATAACCCAATCAAAGTAATGTAAGAGTAACAAGGGACGATCATATAGTTACATTGTAATCTAACCAAATGAAAGCATAATGTGCATATAAATCAGATGAATAGTATAGAAAAGTTTAATTTCAAGATAATAGGGAGAATGAATATAACATCCTCGATCATGAAGTCAAGTGCGAATCAAAATATCAAAAAAATAGTGCTAAAATCCTAAAATTAAAATTTTTAAATACGAGAAATTTTATATTTAATTAAATAGTGCTCATCAAAAAGAGTCTAATGACATTTTTTTATCTTGAATAAACCAAGTTTAGAACTACCACAAATTACCAATTACATAAGTAAAAATAATTATCATTAGTTGGTTTGATATTAATTTTATGTAATAATGCTAAAATAAGGAACCTTTAAGAAAATTTTTACACCATAATCAAATGATATAGAGGTCACATGATAGGAGAATTATTACTTCATTGTAACAGAACCATGTTAAACCAAAACCTTAAAAGAAATGAGGCACATTATACTAGAAAGCTTCCTTACAAGAAGCTTAGAGGATGAACTATAGCTTCCTCAATCATCAATTCTAATACAAATCAAATTATCTCATTAAGCATGCAAAAACAAAAGTTAAAAATATTTCAAAACGTTACTAATGAATATTTAATTAGATTAATCATATTAAGATGAGTTCAGTGACGCAAATTCCATCTCCATCAAACCTTAATCAAAATTACTGATGCTTATCAAGTTAAATAGGCATAAATATTGCTAAAGTATTATTTTAATATTAAATAAATAAGTGTTAATGCTAAAACTTGATAAATTGAATCAACTGTAACCAAATCAATAACATGTAAAGGTTACACAAGTGAAGATTTAAAGTTACATAGTAGTATAACTAAATCAAGATAAAATTTTAAGAATTTGGAATAAATTATATTCTATCTTATCCAAACCATGTTTTGAATAATTGTGAATTACTGAGAAAAAGAGATCGAGTGCAACATCCTTAATCATCAAAGTATGTACAAATCAAAATGCCTTCTAAAGAATGCCAAAATCCTCATAAATAATATTTTAAAAATATTAAAAGTATAATTTAATTTGTTGAAGCTCAACCAGTTGAGAACAATGATATTTTCTTTGGCTTTATGAACCTCACTTTGAATTACTATGAACAACAAAAATAAATAAGCATATTTAACAACAAATCATTATTTTAACATTCATTAAATATATAATAAATTTAAAATGAGATAAACCAAAAACATTTAATATGTCTAAATAAAAAAAATGTAATGCCCATATGTTAGAAAAATTTGTGTTTCATAGTAATATAACCATGTCTAAATAAAACATTTAAAAAATTAAGATAAATTATAGAGGGAATCTATATTCCAAGAAAAAATGAAAATTAAGTGCAAATTTATCATTCGTCAATTCTACTTTGAATCAAAGTTTCTTATTAAACATCAAAAAAGTAAAAAAGTAAAAAAATTAAAAAAAATGAATATTTAATTAGATAGAATATGTTGAGATGAGTTTAATGACATTTAATTCAAGTTCACATGAGCCTAATGACATTTGTTTAATGTTCATCGATCCTTGTTTAGAATTATTATTAAGTAAAAATGTATGTTAACATAAATAAAAGTAATATAAATGTTAAAAATATGTAATCTAACTAAATGAAAGTAATATAAATGTTAATGATAAAATAATTAGATTTTCCTAAAAATTTAACCAAATGAAAGAATAAAATTTAAAAATTTTTATTGAATCATACACAAAAGTTGTATTCCAAGATACAAAGAAGATTGTGTGTAGCATACTCAATTATCAAATCATGCACGAGTGTGATGACTCATAAAGCATATGAAAACTATGGAACATAAAATATAAAAATGAATATTTAATTAGATAGAGCTCATAACATAGTCATAGTGATATGATAAAATGAAAGTAAAAAATTTAAAGAAATGAGATAAGGTATGTGAGAATGATGTGTTCTATGATATTAAAAAGAATTTGTGTAATATCTTCAATTGTCAAATTCAAAATGAATCAAAATATTTTGTAAAACAAGCCAAAATGATTGAAAAAATTTCTTTAAAAAAATTAAAAAATATACATATTTACTTAGATTGAGTAATTCAAGATGGATTCAATTTTATTTATTTCATCTAATGTAGACCCATGTTGGAATTTGTATGTTATACCAAAGTAAATAAGCATAACTAATAGTAGATTGTTATTTGAATATAAATTAGAAACTAATAAAGCAAAAGTAAGTTAAATAACAAAAATGTATTAAAGCCAAATCAAAGTTATTTAAATGCCATAAGAGAGGAGATTAGAGTTGAATTGCAATATAAAAAACAAATTAAAATATTTTAAGAAATACGATGAAATTTATGCAAAATCTACATTTTGAGATTCTATGAGATAACGTGTAACATTTTTAATCAATAAATAAGTTATGAATAGAAATGTCTCATAATATATAATAAAACATAATAAGATAATATATTTGAAAATATAAAAATATATTTTTAATTGGACAATGCTTATCAAAATAAGTCTAATGATGTTTGCTCTATCTCTATCTAACCTTGCTTGAATTAATGTAAATTGTAAAGATAAATTTTCATAAAAGAACTATTGTGTTTATGTTAAGTTAATATATATTGAATTCGAAATAAGAAAAATATAACATAACAAAGTAAAAGCAATGTAAAGTTCAAACTAGTGAAGATTTTGAGTTATATAATAATAAAACTAAATCCAAGAAAAAAATTGGAAAAAATAAATAACTCATATAGAAAAGTTTTATTTCGAGATACTAAAGAGATTGAGTACAAAATCCATAGTAGTCAAATCTGGTTGAAATAGAAATAGCTTATAAAATATGACAAAATACTAGAAAAAAAATATTTTAAAATATAAATTAATTACATAATTTGATAAGGCTCATTGAGACAAGTGCCAAGAAATTTGCATAACCCTAGACAATCCTATTTTAAAACTACAAGGAATTATCAAAATAAATAAATGTAAATAATAATGAATAAATATTTTAGATTAAAAAATGAAATGTGATTAATTTAAGTAATCTTAGATAACTAAATGAAAGACATGTAAAGGCCTTATCAAAAGAAAATTATAGTTAAATAGTAATATAATGAAATTAAAAAAATAATTAAACGAACAAAATAAATTGACTTAAAGAACATGCTAAAATTTTGAAAAAAATAAAATATTTTAAAACATAAAAATTAATAGTTAATTTGATTGTGCACGTCAAAATGAGTCCAATAACATTTGCTTCAAATAACCTGGTCATCATTTGTAATTGCTATGGAGTATCAAATTGAATAAAAATAAAAAACAATAAATTATTACTAATATTACGTAAACTTATAATAATGCTAAAAAGAGATATGTTGAAGCAATTTAATATAACCAAATCAACAGAAACATTTGAAGAAATGACATGAATGATACCAAAAGCCACATTATATGATGTAAGGAAGATTCAATATAATATCATCACTTATGAAAAAATAAAAAAAATATAAAAAAATATGAAATTCTATATTTAATTAGATAGTATTCATCAAGATGAATCCAAAAAAATTTCATAATAATATAACTTAAAGTAAAAACTTAAAAGAAATGAGATAAATTATATATAAAAGTTCCATTCAAAGATACAAAGGAGATAGAGTATAGGATATTCAATCACCAAACTAGGAACTATGGAAATATCTCATAAAACATGCAAAAATAATAGATTATACGATATTACAAAAATCAAAAAATGAATATTTATTTTTATAATGATCACTATATGAGTTCAATAATATTTGTTTTGCATCCATCAGATCTTTTTTGGAATTACAATTAACTACTAAAGTAAATAAGCAAAACAAATAATTATTATTATTTTAAAATTAACTAAATATATTTTAAAGTTGAAATGTGATTAATCGAAGCAATGATATAAAACAAAAATAAAGTGATGCAAATATGATAAGAGCATAAAATTATATTTTCCTTGTAATATACAACAAGAAAGAAAATTTTTTAAAGAAATTAAATAAATAGTTCGATAAAGTTGCATTCCATGATATTAAGGAGATTGAATGAAGCACACTTAATCGTTAATTTAGGAACAAATCCAAAAAATCCCCTAAAGTGTGCCAAAATCTTAGAAAATAAATTTTCCAAAGAAATGAAAATGTTTATTTAATTGAAAAAAGCTCATAGTTATGTTTGCAATTACTTTTATTTTGCCTTAATTGGATATTTTGCGAAATGTTCTATGATTTCTAACGTTAAAAGGTATAAATAATAATCTGTTATTACTTGAAATTCAATAAATGTATAACAAAGCTGAAATAAGATAAATTATAGAATTATAAAAAAATGAAATCAAAGGAATGTAAAAGTCAAAGTCGAGGGTAATTAGAATTTTATAAGGTATAACCAAAGTAAAAACAATTAATAGAAATGAGATAAATTCATCAGGAAAGCTACTTTACATGATATTACGAGGATATTATGTAAATAAAGTAATTAAAACTTTTACAATGGATATTTAGTAGATAGAGTTTTTTGGAATGAGTTGAACAGCATTTGCTTCGTCATGATGAGGATAAATGTGGAATTATTATGGTTCACAAAAGTAAATGGATTATTTTTAAATGTTAAGAAAATATACAATAAACCTAAACTAAGATAAACTTTGACAACATAATAAAATATAATTAAAAGTGATGTAAGGTCACACCAGAAGAGTGGTACAGTTTTATTTTAATTTGACTAAATCAAAGAAAAATGGCTAATGAAATTTGCTAAATTGTACTAAAAAGCTACTTTCCAAGATGCTGAGGAGATTGAGTATAAATAGAACTTTCTGATTATCTTACAAAAAATGATAAAATCTATTTTAAAATATAAATTTTAATATTTAAAATCATAATAGTTGTTAAGATGAGTCTAATGGCATTTTCGTTGTATTGATCAGACCTGTTATGAAATTACAATAAATTACAAAAATGAATAAATTTAAAAAATAGATTTATTATTTCAATGTTAAGTAAATATTTACTAAAGCTAAAACAAGTTAAATTAAGGAAATATAATGCAATAAAATCAAAACAATGTGAAGGTCAGACAAATAGATAATGAGTTTAATTATAATGTAACCAAATGAAAGCAAAAAAAATTAGGAAACGAGATAATAAGAGAATTGTATTCCAAGATACAAAGGAGATCTAGTGTGCCTTTATTCATTATCAAATTAGGCATGAATCAAAATAACATGGACAATATTCCAAAACTCTAAAACATAAAATATTCAAAAATATTAAATTAAATATCTAACTAGATAGAGCTCATCGAGCTAGGCCAAGTAGTTTTTATTATCTCAATTAGAATTAATTCAAAACTATTACTAATTACTAAAGAAAATAACTTTAAATAGTGATAAGCCATTTTTTAGATAAGTAAATATATATTAAAATTTAAATGAGAAAATTTTAATAAAATATAACCAAGTCAGTGTTATGAAGATCACCAGATGAAAGAACTAAAGTTTCATTATAACATAACCAAATGAAATTAAAAAATTTGAAAAAATGTGATAAAATATGTAGAAAAGATGCATTTCAAAAAACTAATGAGATGAAATGTTTCCTACCTAATGGTTAAGTTAGGAACAAATAAAAATATATCATAAAGCGTAATGAAATTCTAAGAAAAAAATATTCAAAAACATATATAAAAAAAGTTTTTTTTTAATTGATTGAGCTTATTGAGATGTATCTTACGACATTTTTTTCAACTCGATCGATACTACATTTGAATTTTTGTGAATTACAAAAATAGAAAACTTAAATAATAATAAATTATTATTTTAATAATTTGTAGTATATAATAAATCTAAAATATGATAAATTAAAGAAATGTAAAAAAACCAAGTGAAAGTGATGCAAAGGGCACACGAAAATAGAATTACACTTTCAAAGGACTAGAGCAAATCAAATAAAAAAATTTAAAGAAATGAGATAAACTTGACAAAACATTGCATTTCAAGATACTAAGGAATTTTGGATTAAAATTCTCAATTCCTAAGTTAGGTATGAACAAAAATATATCTTAAAGTACACTGAAGTTCTAAAAACATAGATTGAGACATTAAAATTGTTTAATTAAGTAGAGCTCATCAAAACAAATCCGACGACATTAATTTTGTTATGATTAGACCATATGTGAAATTTATAAGAATAATCAGATAAAATAAGTATGATAAAAATAAATTATTATTTTAATATTGAGAAAATATAAAATTAATCTAGAATTAGATAAATTTAAGCATTATAATAAAATCAAATCAAAGTGACGTAAAGGTCACTCGAACTAAAAATTATAGCTATATAGTACAATAACCAAATTAAAACAATATATTTGAAGAAATGAGATAAATTATAGTGCAAATTTATATCCTAATATTACAAGGAGTTAAAGTGTAACTTCCATAATTATTCAATCATGAATGAATAGAAATGTCTAATTATTCAAGACAATATACAAAAAAAAATTTTAACTGTAATTAAATGAATAATTAATTAGGTCGAGGACATCTAGACGAGTCTTATAACATGTATTTTGCCTTGATCAGACAATTATTAGAAATATTATAAATTGCCAAAATAAGTAAGCATAAATAAAAATGAACTATTATCTGATATTAAGTTAGCAAATACTAAAGCTAAAAAGGAATAAATTGAGGTGATGTAATATAACTAACAAAAAAAATTTAGAGGTTATAAAAGAGGACAATTAGGATTTTATAGTGATATATTCCAAATAAAAGTAAAATATTCAAAGAAACAAGATAAATTGTATGGTAAACATACTATTGAAAATATTAAAGAATCTAAATGTAACAACCTCGATCATCAAACTTGATACAAATAAAAAAGTCTCATAAAAAAATAAAATCATTGATAATAAAATATTTAAAAACATAAAAATGAATATTTAACTAGATAGCACACATTAAGACTACTTCAATGGCTTGGTTTTGTCTCTGTTGGACCTCGTTAAGAATAATATAAAATGGTCATGATAAATTAGCATAAATGATAATACTTAAATATTGTAATATTGAATAAATATATTTAAAGTTGAAATATGGTAAATTAAATAAAATTTTTGTATCTAATTCAAAGAAAAACAATAATGACATAATAGAAGATTTTGTGTTAAATTATAATATATCGAAATAAAAATGATAAAATTCAAAAAAATAAATTAATTACATTTGAAATTTTTTTTTTGAGACTTTAAAAATATTAAGTGCAGAATCTTTAATCACTAAATCTATTACAAATGATGTATTTTGTGAAGCATAAAAACAATAACGAAAAATCAATCTACAAGAATATAAAAATAAATATTTAATTGGATAGAACTTGATGAGATAAGTTCATCTTGATTGGATTCGATTGGAGTTACTATGAATAGCAAAAGTAAATATGCATATGTAATAATAGCTTTATATTTTAATATGATATTGATATATATATATATATATATATTTATATATAATAATTATAAAATGAGATAAGTTGAAGCAATGCAATATAAGTAATCAAAGTTAAAACCCACAAGAAAGGAGACCTAATGTTACATAACAATATAAAATAATTAAAGCAAAAAACTTTAAGGAAATGATATTAATTCTATCCAAAAATTGAACTCGAGGATGCTAAAGAGGTCTAGTGTAACATCCTCCACTATCAAATAACGTATGAATTGAGATATCTTGTAAATCATTCAAAAACATTAGAAAGAATATTTAAACAATTAAGAAATAAATAGTTAATTTAATAGAGCTCATTTATAATAGTCCAAAGAAACTTATTTCTTCTCCATCAAAAAGCATTACGAGTTATAGTCTTTGGTCAAACAAGAATATGAAGATTACACAATATTTTTTAGCTTAATGGTTAACAGGTTTATAGAATATTGTCTATTTCTTGTGTTTATTGTTTGAAAATGCCTGAAATCTCTCGACGTGTGGAAAAAATTAAGCTATGTGCAACCACAAAAATCAATTATCAAAATTTCTTTCACTTTCCATTGAAAATAAAATGATTATGTTGAAGATAAGGTGTTGTTATCATCTTAAGATTAATTTATGAAAATAAGTAAAATGTTTGATGCATGTATGATGTTGGAGGGAAGCTAGCTATGAATGTTATTTTATGATTTTGTGGAGATTTTCTTATTTAATATATGATTTTTTGTTGAATTATATTCTCTTGAAACTATTACTATGAGAGTATAGCTAATATATTTGGAAGTATTCAGATTTATTACACATTATAGTGAATAAGTTAGCTATGAATAATTTTAACTAGCCAAGAAAACCAATTAAGAATTCTTACAAAGTCCTTGTATAAAAACATAGGGATGTTCTTAAATTATAGCATAACTTAATATTATGACTTGACCAAGACTTTCTCCATGCCAAAAAAACATCTTGGAATGAATTTTACAACAAAACATGTCATTAATGGCTTAGGTTTTACATAGAGATTGATTGTAAGGGTCAGCCATGGACATGTAATGTAGGAAAATGCTTAAAAAATGACCCTTAATGGCTTACAAGATAAGTGAGCTCATGGGTTATCTTGTGGGACGAATTATGGTGTTTTAATTGACAATTGAGGTAGGCAAGGGAAAGATTAGGTCTTGATTATGTGCAATAGAAAGCTTTTTGTTTTGTTGAGGAATAATAGGAAACTAGGATGGAACTTAATCTCATTAATATGCTTAGTTTGACAAGATTACACGTGCAATTATAGGATAAAAGAAGAGATTATAGAAATTAGTAGTTGTATTTTCTAGGATTTAAAATTCAAAAGTTTAAAATTTTAAATTTTGGATATCCTTGAATTGAAATTTTAACATCTAGCATTTAATCTTTTAATTTCTTAACTTCAAAACTCAAAACAAAGATAAGTCTAAGAACCCAAGAATCCATGGCATGGATGTAGTTAAATTAAGACTAAAGTGAACCTTACATAATATTTAGAAAACTTAGGAATTTGGTAGGAAACCTTTTTAACCATTAACTCTTTTTTTAAGGAATCCTTATGGCAAAAATTATTATTGAACTAAGATCAAAATGAATTTGGTGATACTTAAGCACACTCTAAATGATGCCATCATTTGATGGTGTTGTTAGTCAGAAGAAAATAAGGCTGATTATGATGTCTATTTTTGCATTAGGAGACGTCTTAGTCTTGGCCAAGGGACCTATGATGACTTTAATTTTTGTTAAATCTTCATATATTTTTCTTGATTAGCGAGATCATGAGTTGCCATGATTTGGGATGTTTAGGAGGGCTGATTGTGAAAGAAAGGTGGCTTAGGTTGGTTTATGAGGAAAGAGAGAGTTAGTAGTGAAATTCATGTGAATCATGTTTAAAGAGCAAGAATTATGACTTAATTGGACCAGGCCATGGATTTATAAATTATGGGAAATTATTGGATAAAAATACATGGAATTTGAATGAGGAAGGCACCCAAAGAGGTAGATTATCCCTTATTAGAAACCCTAGATTAGCTAGATAATTGAGTAGATTCATAAGAGAACTAGACAATTAATCATTGATTTGGGATTTGAAGAAACCATAAATGATAGGTTCAAGTTAGGTAACCCTATTTAAATGCAAGTAAAACAATCATGATGTTTAATAAGAATGCCTTTTAATGATGACATAGACTATGATGTTGTAGACCCCAATAATGGCCACATAAGCTATGGTAAAACAAGTTACATATATACCAAATGTTTGGACTCCCATTATATATGTTCCATGCCTCACTATTAGGATGTCTTGAGAGATCATGGGTGTGTGTGAGCTTATGGTGGTTCAACACAATTTGTGATAAGATTCCATGACTAAGGCTTGGTCCACATAATATGCAAATCTATTGTTGGAACCATTAGATCATTTGTGGAGGATTTCATGTTCGTAATGTGCCATAATAGGATAGCACTAGAGATTTCAATTTTCAAGAGTTTTTGTGGTAGTCACACGTGGTTTATGATTACCCTTATGGCTCTATGGGTTGGTCCATGTAATTAATAGAGTCGAGATTGTAAGATATTATATGTGATCAGATAGTAGTGTCAAACTTGTGTGAAGTGTCACAAAATTTTTAAGGAGTATGAAATTATTTGTGATAAACTAGATATCATATGGTATTAATTATGACATTTTTTGAACTTACTAGGCCCTCTTAGATTATATTATTTAGAACTACATAAAGAAATATTATAGCATCTAAAAAGCTTTAGTGCTTAGTTACAAAATCAATTTCATTCTAATTTTTTAAATAAATAATTTTATTTGGCTAATTTCTGTAATAAGAGATAATCACTATTGTGTTAGTAATTAAGGATGCCAATTGATGATGGAAAATTTAAAAATTTTTATTGACATAAAGAACTTAAGCCACAACCTTTTTAGTAACATGTTCTTTATCATTGTGAACAACAAGGACAAGGCACCTATAATTGAATTTTGCTAGTGACCTTTCACTTATTGGGCATGACATTAAAATTAAATAAAGGAATTTGCCATCCTAATGATCATTGTTCTAGTGTTCTTTAGAAGATGAACATTGTTCTGGTGTATTAGCTTATCTATGGCATGAAAGGAAGCTTGGTAACTTGTGACAAAGCATATCTATAAAAATCCATGGTAACAAATATATCATTACATGATCCTTAAGTTATCATAAAGTTCTAATAGATGCATGTAATCCAAAATACAATAAATATAAATCATAATCTTGTTTATGAATAAAAAAACTATGACATCATAAAATGCTAATGAATGAAAAATCTTTGAAATTACTGACCCTAATACCTCCTTTCTAACTCAATGTCAACTCGTATCCATTTACACTTATAGATTTTATAAGAGAGGGGAATGAGCCATGCTAAATAGAGAATCCTTAAGCTTTCTTATAATAATAACAATGTAATAATATAATAAAATATCAAGCATAACAAAATTATTTGTATAGCTAGTGATATCATAAAAGAGATTTGAACCTACTAAGATGATCAAAAGCACATTGGATGATTAGTTACTTACCAATTGTGTTTCATTCATGCCATAGCCATGATATCCTTAGTGAGTGTTCTGGGTCCCAATCTCATAAAAAATTTCATCACTACCTTGTAGAAAGTCCAATCAATTGGAGTTTCCCCTTGGGTTTTTAGGTGTCCTTAATAACCATACGAACCTTTACAAGGTGGCCTATGTTATATTCTCTTATGATGTCTTATAGATTGATGGAGCATAACCACCCTTGGATCCTTAGAACATGGTCTTGAAGCCCACTAGGCTCTACTATTCACATGACTAGTTGTGTATGACCTTAAGAATCATATTAAATCAGGCCACTTCCTACTATATGACAAACAGGTCCACAGTCTACTACTGATCTTGAATGAGAATATGGTGCTGAACCACACAAAACAATTTGGCAGGAGCCTTAACATATGGAAAATCTGACTAACCTAAGTTTGCTTGTATAATATCATCTAGGATCTACTACATCATGAGTTATGCCAAAAAAATGTAGAGTTTCTTATGAAGTAAGATCACTCCATGTGGTTTCCTTTTCCAACATCAAAGGGTTCGATAGATATCTTCTACAAGTCAAAGTTATCTTTTAAGATAATCACAGAGCATTCTCTTAAACCACAATCATTTATCAAGTTCTTCTAAAGTGTTCACAAAATCCTAATCGCTGGCTAGGCTTGGCTAAGGTTTCCAACAAATCCTAAGTGGCCTCCTTATGCACTCTTGTTAAAATCTTTTATACTATATAGAAAATGAATTGGGCACTCAAGCTAAAAATTCTTTGTTGAAGTACTTAAAGTCAATGTTCTTATTTTTAAACCTTTTTTTACATGAGTTGCTTAATGACTCTCATGCCTAACATATAAAGTAATGCCATCGTACCCATCAAAAATGCCTCTTGTTAGCCATAAATTCCACCCAAACTATTCTCTTCGATGCTGATCCATTGCTTGAGACAATAATTTTGGGCTAGTCATGATCTTACCAATTAATCTAAACAAGTTTACTCAAAATGCAATAGAACCATCAGCCCATTTTGACTCTCTTAACACCTCTTCAAAAGCTTCCTCAACTCTGTATTTTAATTAATCCAGACCTATCATCTAACCGAGTTCCTCATCAAATCATAGCCTTGTAGTAGTTGTTCTGAAGGACTCATCATCCATTTCATATCCATAGTCCTATCAAATTTTTTATATTTTTTCCTTATGTAAATGTTGTAGTACTTAAGAGTTATTTTATCTTAATTATTGCTTAGTTATTTTGTAAACCTTGACCTCATCCAAGGTCTTTTCATATTAAAACTTACTTTAGACCCTTATTAGCTTTAGTTAGGTTCTAAACCTTATCGAAGGTACAAATTTCAAAACTTAGGTATTTATATTCAAAATCTTTAGTAAATTTTAATAAACGAAATTGTGATTTAAAACTTCAAAAGTTTAAATTTTATATCCCCAACTAACCAATACTAATGCTTAGGTTCCCTTGCACAACTATAAAAGGCCTTAAGATTTTCTTAGAGTTGAAAAAAGTTACTAGTTATCTTTTATAATTTTTAATTCATAATCACTTCTTTATTATTCCCAAAATGCTCAAAATATCTTTTTCTAGTCCACCAATGCCATTCTAGCTTTCTATTTCAACCCTTTGCATGGTAATTCTTAGTTTTTAGCATAATTAGCATAATCACAAGGCTTATCAATTGCATCATTTGAAACAAAAACTCAAATCAGTTCTCCTTTCTCTTGCTAGATTGTAATTTAACATCAGACAACAATTTTCGTGGTATTATAGGTTTTTTCAATATTTTAAATTGAAAGCCTTACCTCAAATTTGAAATTTTGAACATGACAATACAAATATGTACTTATGATTTGCTTAAAGTAGTGCATAGCTGAAAACTTTTTACCATTCACATTTAAGAAATATTTCTATCATGAATTTCATATTGCAATAAAAATCACAACATCAATTTATTTTGTTGAGTTTTCACAGGTACTCATAATTGTAAAGAAGAAATCTCAACATCAAAATTTCATTTCATTAGAAACCTAACTTATTTATGGAACTAGCCACCACCTAAAAAGTTTTGCATTCATGAGTAATCGAAGTCCCTTTTTTACCATAACAATTCAGTTCTTTTAGGAAACTTGCACACTAAGAAGTTGCATTTAACAAAAAAAATAGTAACATCTTGAATAGTTTAGACATTTAAGCATTTTATTTCATCACACAAAGCCATCAAACAGGTCATATTTACCCAACAATTTTTAGCTACATAGTTTTCAATCCAAAATAAAATAATTGCTATAATTCAATGTCTTCAAAATTAAGCATGTATTGAAAGCAATATCATTATTTATATTATAACTATAACTTGAATATTGCAAGCACAATTTCAAAATGGCAACTTAAAGTTTTATTCAAGCATGTCACATAATTTCTAATTATCTAAATTTTTAAAATTCATGCTTGATTTAGCAAGGAAATTTTTAAGTAGACATGAATAGGCATTTTAACTATCAAATGGAAAAATCATGACTTGCCTACTATCATGATAGGCAAAGTTCAACAAGCAAATTTCAGCATTAATAGAAAAGTGTAGTAGATCATAGTCCAAATGTTATTTACATACTTGGTGGATAAACTATGTAAAGTCTTATAAAAAAATGGCAGTACTGTCTTCTGCTTGAAGCAAGCGTGACATTCCACATTTCCTTGTTAGCTTTTCTCCCCAATGTTTTCTCAAGAACGTGATGATAGAAGTGCTCATGACTAGAAGGTTAAAAAATGTCTAGTTCAACAACATCTTATGACATTATATAGAAGAAACATAATCCTAAAATCACCAGATGTCTTGTTAGGACAATTAAGGTATATCACTTTATCTTTCTGGTAAGGACTCGAGCATTCTAGTGTTTACATCTCTCTTAAAGCTATTTTCTCTTTACTATCTCTTTCTTGGTTGTTTCCATTTTCCAGATCTTAGACACTTCAATTCCATTGGTTAGGATAAAAATAACTCATACAAAAAAGAACTCAATTTATTCCATTTTAAATATTGTACTTGTACCATATTTATTGTTGTATTATATGATATGCTCAATATGCCTTAACTAACTAGTAACCACACTAGTCATAATTGTATAACCATAGAAATTGTATTGGTACGATGAACTGGCATACTAATTCTCACTTTGTAACCAAATGATTCCCTATATTTCTTCATTGCCTTAGCTTTATGGCGCAAATATGATGGTGGTAATCATAGTATAAAAGCTTCAACTCATTTCATTTCACTTGTTAAACATAGAATATATTTTCTTATTATAGTACTTGTATGATCCTAGCTTTCTTACCTATACTTTTTAGAATTACTACTTTTACCAAATTTATCTTCAATGTGGCAAACCATTATTATTTATTGATTTATCATTTAAAAAATCATAAGAAATGGGCATTTACATGATGTTTTAAAATTACTTTTGTGCATTAACAATTTGGGCTTCAGAAAAATGTAAGAACTTCGAAATATTTATAGGTTGCATTATATATTGTAGTTTCTTACATGTCACATCATTCATATTTTTAAAAGAGGATAGAAAGCATATATGACCCTAAAATTAACACTCATCTATGACAACCAAATTTTGACTTAATGTTCATGAGCTTAATTTCTTTAGTTAGTCAATTCATGTTTAGTATATTATGCTTATGGTAATAAGTTAAAGAAAAAAATACTTTCTATAAACAATGAGGAACAATTTTTTTGTACATTTTTCAAGGTGCAAAATGTGCAATGTAACATGCACAAAGACAATTCACTACAACACTAAACTTATATATGATAATGGAACATCCCTTATGGTGCACCTTGTTCAAGGAAGAATCTAATGAAAATGAAAGATTACCATTTTATTAAACACATCTTTGAAATTTGTTGGAACTAAATGATCTTATTATCATATTTATTGATATGAAAATATCCTTCGAAAGGAGGCAACCTAAATTCAATGAGTTTTGGATAATTTTATGCAAAAGTTGTCAATATGAATAATACTTTAATTCATAAGAATAAATTGGACAAATGGTTGATGAATGGACATATTTTGAAATTTTTTTATTTTCTTAATTGCTCATATTATCATTTAAATTTCATGTTACTATTAGAAACTTGTGTCATAATGCAATGCTTTCAAGTTCATTTCGCTTCTTCCTTATGCTCAAAAGCCTGAAATATTTTCTTTTTCAATACTTATGATGACCATGTCACATCTTCATTTGGCTAGCAAATATATCTTATTTTCTCTTTTTTATGCTTAAATTCTTGTAAGATTTAGTAAATAATTATTTTTATTCCAATTGCATCTCTTTCGTGATTTATACAGTATGATGACAGAAGGTGACAAACCACATTGTAGGAAAATCTTCATTGAGAGCCCAACAATAAATATTTTACACTACAGTATTAGTTAATCCTATGATATATTTGGTTAACAAAAGTATTCACGATGTAATTCTTAGAAAGCTATTAAAGTAGACTTTGATCATAAGTGTATAGCAAGGTTATGATATAAGTTTGGTAATGTCATAAGAAATATGGCTACTTGCATCGAATATAGCCAACAAAGAAAAGATTGGAATTGAACAACATGATCATAGCAAAACATATGGTGTAATCTAGTATAACAAGGAGAGAAATTTGATCAATAATAAGATTTTGTTAACTAAACGAAAAACAAAAGCATACAAGTGCATTAATGAAAAAACATTAAGCTGATGCTATAGCCATATGAATGTGAACTCATGGATCATACAAGCATAACAATAAAAGTAGGAAAATTGTCCAAGTGTGTTGAACTAAGTATCGTACATTACAAATATTGCTAACTTATACATGTCATGAAGATAAGAGTGGTCTCGCACAAGAGAATCATCACATTATGAAATGAAAAATGTGTGTATAATGTGTTATCAAGCACAAATAATAGTCATGTAGAGTTTTACTTTAGTTTCCTTTAGTCACAAATATTAGAAATAGGGTTCCCTAAATTTAAATATGGAAAGTAGTTCAGTAGTGGAGCTTGCATTCTATTAAGGGATTTGGACCATGTTATTAGCATTTCTTAATACTAGTCATGGATATAATTAAGTTTGATCAAGCAACTATAGTCATTTATATATAAGTTGAATTAGAAAATTTCCTTATAAACCAAAGATTTATTTCTATTCTAGATGACTAACCAAGAAAAGGAGGAGAAAGAATGTAGCATGAGCAAGAGGAGACAAGGGAATCAAATTATATAAAGGAAGAAAATCAAAACCTTGGATAAGTCACTCAAATCATAAAGTTGGATTGACTTCATGACTATACATCTAATTGTTGCTAATTTCTAACTGAAATAATTAATATATTTAATAATGGTTTCCAATTGATATTTATTGTCATGATTGGCTCAAAATATTTTGGACACTTCCTTTTGATTTGTTGTCATGAATAGGGTATAATCAAGCTATGTTTATCTAATTAGCATGCTTTATTAATTACGTTATATTATTTGATAGTAGTTTTTTTAGAATAATGGATTGTACATCATGTTTACTTTTAAGTAAAATGAGTGTGTGGTAATCTCACAAGAGGACGTTGAAACAAAGTTTGTAAAATATTTTTGCTATTTTTTGGAATGCGATTATTTTTGAACATTTTTTTATAATTTTTTTACTTTTCTAGGAAACAATAACATTAAAATTTATATAACTTTTAAATATTTTTATTAAGAGAAGAAATAAAAAAAAGTTTAAAATGTCATGCAAAACTTCTTAGGTTGTTTAGTTCAAATGAGAACCTATGTCCACCCCTAATCATGGTCAAGAAAAACTCTAATATTATGAAAATTACAAATTAATATTTTTCCTTACATTTGATCTTAAACCTATTAGCTTTTATGGCTCAATATAACCCATGCTTTTGTGAGCTCAATTGAAACTCAATTTCTTAACTAGATCAAAGCAAACTTCATATTTCACAAATGTTGTCCCATACAACATTAAACAAAAGTAAAATATAGCAAGAAAACATTCTAATAAACTATAAAACATTCAATGTTGTGATGAATAAAGTAAGGCACAACAAGATCAAAATTATGAAGAAACATTTGGAAATGAAATCATAGAACTTTTAGGCATAGTTAGAAGAGTTTTCAATTTTGAGTAGTATTAAATTGTAATGTCTTATGAAGGGATTTTAAAATGGTAGAATATCATGCATCACCTTTTTTACATCTCAAAATTATGCTCACATTCATTAGCTTCTTCATCAGCAAATTTTGGGTTTTTATAGTAATTGTTTGATCATAACTATTAGAAAGTAAAAGAAAAATAATTTTACAAGATGTTACCAAACAGTTTAAAATATTCCTCCAAATGGCTTCTACATTTGTACAAATAATTGCTTTAGAATTAGTCATTAGATGGGATTGATTGGAGCCCTTGTATTACATTGGAGAAGATCTATCATTTTAGATCATTGATTATAATAAAAGAAAAGTATAGATAGTTGAATAGTAGAGGTTTTGAAATAGAGAACTCTGGGTCATTGGATTCAATGATAGCTTATCTGATATGGCAAAGGGAATGTTAATAGTCTTATAAAATCAGATGAGGTTTTTATCATTTGATATGAGACTTGAAACACTTTTACTATCTAATGAACTTTTATTTGTCAAATCAATGGTCAAATAATGACAATTCATGCATGTGTAGGCAATAAGGTGTTGGACATATGAGAACCTTTTATTCCAAGCAGGTAGGATATGAAATCTGTTTCATCTTCATAAAATATAAGATGCATGTGTAATGCATGCTCAAAAGTGGTTGGTTCCTACTAGTGTCCTAAGGATTGCAACACCTAGGTGTTCTTATCATAAGTGTTTAACATTTATGGGTTTGACTCGACTTATTGCACTTTAGATAATTGCTGCAGAACCAAACTTTCCCCTAGCTCACCAATCTTGTCTAAGGCCTACACCCTAACCAAGATAAAGCTCGACTCTACTTTGTTCCAGTTGCCTTCTAACTCTAGGATACCTAAGCCCACTTGTGTTTAATGGACTTGAGTGCATAGCATTTTGTCAAGTTTAGGGGTTAGGCTTAGGAGATATATATATATATATATATATATATATATATATATATATATATATATATATATATATATATATATATATATATATATATATATATATATATATATATATATATATATATATATTATTTATTAAGATATAATTGTCTTTTTTAAATTTTATTTTTCTAATTTACCAAAATTAAATATGGAAGAAATGCATAAAGGGATTTAGTATAAAAGGAACGATTAGGTGAATAAAAATTACAATGTAAGATATTTTCTAAATTAAGGGAAGCATTCAATAATTCAAATTCTTGGGCAAGATTTGATGTTGATATGAGTAGAGAGATGTCGCATATGCATAAAAGTAAATAGGTTAACATTCTATTTCATTTTAAAAAAATCTTTTGAAATTAGATGTGCATGTCTTTGTCCTTTTCAGCTTATTGAATACTCAAATATGCTTTTGAAACCATTAATTCACCATATTTAAAAGTACAACGCTTATCCTTCAAAACTTAACCTAATTGAATCTTAGCAAGCACATTAGAATAAAAAGTTAAACATTTATGGCTTTGCTCATCAAACACATTGTTAAAGTAATAATTTCCCCTTTTCATCATGACAAGACACAAATGTTAGGATAAAACTATAGTGGCAAAAGGCATATATTAAAAAAATATTATTATTATAAGAGGTATTAAAAATGAAGAATTTATGCCCCCTCTTACTTCATACTATCTCTTGCTTCAAAATCCCCCTTACTATGTACTACCCTTCACTTTTTGACTATTGTAAATTTCCCAAAAATTGAAAACATTTTTCCTTTGAAAAAAGAAATGGGGAAGAAGAGAGATTCAAAGAGACTAAGATAAAAGAGAGAGTTTGTGAAGGGATAAGGAAGAGATGCAATGCGAAAGAAGGGTGATAAGAAAAAAGGATAGAGCAATATAGAGAAGTTAGAAGATAAGGAGATGGAGATGTGAGGCATATATTGAAAAGTGGATTAAGAGAGTCAAAAAGACAAAAAGTGTAGTGAAAGGAGAGTGTGTGAGGAGATGACACATTGAGAGATAGTTGGAAAACAAGACAAAAATAAATAAAGAACATAGATCAAGATAGGGAGATAAAAGGTTAGAGTTGTAAGAAGATTGAGGTAATGGAGAGCACATTGAAGAAATAAGAGAAGAGATAAGGGAGGAGAGAAATTGTTGAAAAAAGATAGAAAATAGAAGTGTGATAGTAAGAGAAATAGACAGAAGAGAGTGTCAAAGTTTTGATAAAAATTATTATAGAGGTAGAAGAATGATGGATATAGAAGATGAAAGAAAATGGGGAGCCAAAGATAATAGAAATAAAATTGATGATATTAAAGAAACAAAATAAAGAGAGTATAAACTAATAGAGAGTATAGTGAGATAGTGAAATGACAAAGAATGAGTGGATGAGAAAGAATTGAGATGATATAAAAAGAGGTATAGTTAGGGAGAGTGAGAAGTCACAAAGAGAAAGATCATCAAAGACAAACAATTTGACTAATACATAGACCAAAGAGGTAAAGATATTAATAAATATAGAAGGAGAAGCAAAGTGTAGTATGTATAATAAAAGGTTGTGATAGAGATTAAAGAGGCATACAAAAATAACACTTGAAGGGTAATGAAGTATAAGTGGAGAGATAGAAAGAAAAAAAACTAAAAGGTAAAAAGAGAAGACCATGAAAGAAGAATAAAAAAATAAAGAGAAGAAAAAGACTATGACAAAGAGTATAATAAATAGAGACTAAATACATTTAAATAAAAAGAAATGGAGCAAAAGTGTGGGATAGACAAAGAGATATCAAGTCAAAGAGACATAGAGAGAAAAAGTAGTATGAAAAGAGAGAAAATAACGAATAGTGGAAAATAATAGAGAGAAAATAGATTTAAGAAAATGGTTGAGAAAAAGGATTTTTACAAATATAGATACCAAAAAAGAGAGATATAGATGGCAGGAAGGAAAGAAAGAGAAGAGAGACAGAAAAGGAACAAAAAGATATAAACAAGAAATAGAAAAAATTTAAATTTGGTGGTAGATGGAGAAAGACAAGAAGATAAAAATAGAAAAAGAAAGTAAAAAACTTTTGGGGAACAATATAGGAAAGAAAAGAAAAAAGAGAATAAGTGGGCATGAAATAATGTGAGAGTTAGTTCAACAAAATAGAACGAAATGGAAATTGGATGACTTTGGCTATTGACTGTTAAGAAAAAAGTGAGAACGAGAATTTGAAAGTGCTTTAGAAAGATTGAGTAGGACGAGGAAGAAGGAAAGAAGAGTGATAAGAGCTGGAGGGGCAGAGAAAAAGGAGATAGAGAAGTGAGTAAGAAAAGGGAAGAGAGGGAGACTAATAGGCTAAGATTATGAACAACAGAGATAGATTATGAGATAAATTTTAAGAGAGAAAAGTGAAAAAAAAAAGATACAGATGACTCATGAAAAGACAAAGAGAGAATTCAATTGAATGATAAAATGTAATTATAATAGAGACAAAGTGGGATAAATAGAAAATTTTCATTGAAGATTATATTATGAAAAGTGAGAATGGAAGAGTGAGAGAGAAAGAGGCAAAAAGTGACTAACATGAACTTTAGAGTTGAGCAAAAAGAAAGTGGGGGTAAGAGATTTGAGAAAAGAAGTACAAAGAGGTATAGTGAGAGATCAAATTGATCACAAAGAGAGGAGCTAGGAAAGGAGAATAAGTCATTGACAAAGTGAAAGACAAATTATTAAAAACAATGAGAAAGATTCCAAAAGAGAAAGAAGGTGGAGAGAAAAAGAGTAAGTTGTTGGAATGGAGAAGGAGAGGGAAATGTGACAAAGAGAGGGAGAAAAACATAAGGAGCTAATGAGAGATACAAACATAAGGAAAGACAAAAAAATATGAGAAGAGAAACACATAGCTATGATTCATAGATAAATGAGAGAATATTTATAGAATGTAAAAAAGAAAAGTGAGTGAGACAAAAAAGAAATCAATCTAACATAGTGTTTATTGGGTAGAAGGATAACAAGACAATGATGGAGTGATCAACAAAGAGAGAGAATAAAGTCAATGTGTGATAGAGAAGGAAAAAATAGAGTATGGCAAAGACAATGAATCTAGTGAAAGAATACACAAGGTAACAAAGAAAAGTGAAGGAAGTGAGAATGTTAAAGAGATGGGTAAAAAAATGGCGAGAGAAAAAAACATATAGAAAAGAGAATACGAAAGAGAGAGGGAAAAGATAAACTTGTGAGAGAACTATATTGGCGGAGGGCAAAGTTGCATAGAGATGTTCAACTAAAAACAAGTGTTATAGGTTGTGAGAATTAGATAAAAAAGAGAAAAGAAAGTAGAGAAAAAATTACAAACTTGAGAAGGTGATATATAGGATATAGGACTAAGTGCATGATATGTATCTTATGACGAGATAGATAGAGAAAGGTGAGAGATTGGTGAGTCATAGAAGAAAGTGACACATGATGGAGATTTTTGTTTAGAGAGAAAAGAGAAGAAATATAAAGATATAGGCAAACATCATGATAAAAGAGAGAGAGAAAGGAATAGCTAGAGTTGCAAACAAATAGCTTTAAAAAGATGCACTCCAATTGAATGATAATGAGGACAAGAAGAGAGAAAGAAGCAATAAAAAAAGATTATCATAAGAAAGGGAAGATCAAGAGAAAAAGAAAGATGACTTTCGGAAAAAGTAATAGAGGCTATGACAAAGAATGTGGAGAGAAGCACAAATATTTTGTGAGAGAAAAGCTATGATTAAAGGGATAGAGATTGGATGTGAGAATAATATTAGTAAAAAAAATATAAAATAATTATTTTGCAATAAAAATATAAAAAAATAGTATCATCAATAGTAATTTTTCAAAATTATTTAAAATTATTAAGTAATGTCATAACAAACAAATTCTTTTAAAAGAAAAACTATTATATAAACTTTTCTTAAAAATGTAATGATTCTAATTTGTCAAGATTAATTCTAATTAATTTTTCTTATTATTTAAAAATATGTCATTTAAATTACAATCCGTTATTAATGAATAAACTAATATTTATTAACATAACTAATTTTTTAACTTTAAAAATTTTTTGGTTCTTAAATAATTTTTTCTTATACAAATAGCTAATTCTTAATTATTATATTTCTTATGAATAATAATTAAATATTTTAAATCATTATTTAAGATATTAAGATAACAATTATTGCTAAATTTATTGATCATAACTAAACAAATGCCTCTATCATTTAATTATAAAAATTTATTCTCACATAAAGTACAACTTTAATCTTCTGAAGTAAATAACTAATATTGCAATTATGAATATTTGTTATTACTATTGTTATTATTATGCTTAAAATGTATTAAGAAAAAATATTGAAATACTAAGAATAAAATAATAATAACTATAGTCATAATCCTGTAATTAAATATTTTATTTATAAAATTTATTTCATAATAATAGTAAAGAAATAGAGAGAAGAGAGAGAAAGAGAGAAGAGAGTGTCAAAGTTTTGATAAAAATTATTATAGAGGTAGAAGAATGATGGATATAGAAGATGAAAGAAAATGGGGTGCCAAAGATAATAGATATAAAATTGATGATATTAAAGAAACAAAATAAAGAGAGTATAAACTCATAGAGAGTATAGTGAGATAGTGAAATGACAAAGAATGAGTGGATGAGAAAGAATTGAGATGATATAAAAAGAGGTATAGTTAGGGAGAGTGAGGAGTTACAAAGACAAAGATCATCAAAGACAAAAAAATTGACTAATACATAGACCAAAGAGGTAAAGATATTAATAAATATAGAAGGAGAAGCAAAGTGTAGTATGTATAATAAAAGGTTGTGATAGAGATTAAAGAGGCATACAAAAATAACACTTGAAGGGTAATGAAGTATAAGTGGAGAGATAGAAAGAAAAAAAACTAAAAGGCAAACAGAGAAGACCATGAAAGAAGAATAAAAAAAAAGAGAAGAAAAAGACTATGACAAAGAGTATGATAAATAGAGACTAAATACATTTAAATAAAAAGAAATGGAGCAAAAGTGTGGGATAGACAAAGAGATATCAAGTCAAAGAGACATAGAGAGAAAAAGGAGTAGGAAAAGAGAGAAAATAACGAATAGTGGAAAATAATAGAGAGAAAATAGATTTAAGAAAATGGTTGAGAAAAAGGATTTTTACAAAAGTAGATACCAAAAAAGAGAGATATAGAGTGCAGGAAGGAAAGAAAGAGAAGAGAGACAGAAAAGGAACATAAAGATATAAACAAGAAATAGAAAAAATATAAATTTGGTGGTAGATGGAGAAAGATAAGAAGATAAAAATAGAAAACGGAAGGCAAAAACTTTTAGGGAACAATATAGGAAAGAAAAGAAAAAAGAGAATAGGTGGGAGAGAAATAATGAGAGAGTTAGTTCAACAAAATAGAATGAAATGGAAATTGGATGACTTTGGCTATTGAGTGTTAAGAAAAAAGTGAGAACGAGAATTTGAAACTGCTTTAGAAAGATTGAGTAGGACGAGGAAGAAGGAAAGAAGAGTGATAAGAGATGGAGGGGCAGAGAAAAAGGAGATAGAGAAGTGAGTAAGAAAAGGGAAGAGAGGGAGACTAATAGGCTAAGATTATGAACAATAGAGATAGATTATGAGATAAATTTAAAGAGAGAAAAGAGAAAAAAATAAAGATACAGATGACTCATGAAAAGACAAAGAGAGAATTCAATTGAATGATAAAATGTAATTATAATAGAGACAAAGTGGGATAAATAGAAAATTTTCATTGAAGATTATATTATGAAAAGTGAGAATGGAAGAGTGGTAGAGAAAGAGGCAAAAAGTGAGTAACATGAACTTTAGAGTTGAGCAAAACGAAAGTGGGGGTAAGAGATTTGAGAAAAGAAGTACAAAGAGGTATAGTGAGAGATCAAATTGGTCACAGAGAGAGGAGCTAGGAAAGGAGAATACGTCATTGACAAAGTGAAAGACAAATTATTAAAAAGAATGAGAAAGATTCCAAAAGAGAAAGGTGGAGAGAAAAAGAGTAAGTTGTTGGAATGGAGAAGGATAGGGAAATGTGACAAAGAGAGGGAGAAAAACATAAGGAGCTAATGAGAGATACAGACATAAGGAAAGACAAAAAAATATGAGAAGAGAAACACATAGCTATGATTCATAGATAGATGAGAGAAGATTGATAAAATATAAACGAGAAGAGTTAGTGAGACAAAAAAAGAAATCAATCTAAGATAGTGTTTATTGGGTAGAAGGATAATAAGAAATGATGGAGTGATCAACAAAGAGAGAGAATAAAGTCAACGTGTGATAGAGAAGGAAAAAATAGAGTATGGCAAAGACAATGAATCTAGTGAAAGAATACACAAGGTAACAAAGAAAAGTGAAGGAAGTGAGAATGTTAAAGAGATGGGTAAGAAAATGGTGAGAGAAAGAAACATATAGAAAAGGGAATACGAAAGAGAGAGGGAAAAGATAAACTTGTGAGAGAACTATATGGGAGGAGGGCAATGTTGCATAGAGATGTTCATCTCAAAACAAGAGTTATACGTTGTGAGAATTAGATAAAAAAGAGACAAGAAAGCAGAGAAAAAATTACAAACTTAAGAAGGTGATATATAGGATATAGGACTAAGTGCATGATATGTATTTAATGAGGAGTTAGATAGAGAAAGGTGAGAGATTGGTGAGTCATAGAAGAAAGTGACACATGATGGAGATTTTTGTTTAGAGAGAAAAAGAGAAGAAATATAAAGATATAGGCAAACATCATGATAAAAGAGAGAGAGAAAGAGAGAGAGAGAAAGGAATAGCTAGAGTTGCAAACAAATAGCTTTAAAAAGATGCACTCTAATTGAATGATAATGAGGACAAGAAGAGAGAAAGAAGCAATAAAAAAAGATTATCTTAAGAAAGGGAAGATCAAGAGAAAAAGAAAGATTAGTTTGGGAAAAAGTAATAAAGGCTATGACAAAGAATGTGGAGAGAAGCACAAATATTTTGTGAGAGAAAAGCAATGATTAAAGGGATAGAAATTGGATGTGAGAATAATATTAGTAAAAAAATATAAAATAATTAATTTGCAATAAAAATATAAAAAAATAGTATCATCAATAGTAATTTTTCAAAATTATTTAAAATTATTAAGTAATGTCATAACAAAAAAATTCTTTTAAAAAAACTCTATTATATAAACTTTTCTTAAAAATGTAATGATTCTAATTTGTCAAGATTAATTCTAATTAATTTTTGTTATTATTTAAAAATATGTTATTTAAATTACAATCCGTTATTAATGAATAAACTAATATTTATTAACATAACTAATTTTTTAACTTTAAAAATTTTTTGGTTCTTAAATAATTTTTTCTTATACAAATAGCTAATTCTTAATTATTATATTTCTTATGAATAATAATTAAATATTTTAAATCATTATTTAAGATATTAAGATAACAATTATTGCTAAATTTATTGATCATAACTAAACAAATGCCTCTATCATTTAATTATAAAAATTTATTCTCACATAAAGTACAACTTTAATCTTCTGAAGTAAATAACTAATATTGCAATTATGAATATTTGTTATTACTATTGTTATTATTATGCTTAAAATGTATTAAGAAAAAATATTGAAATACTAAGAATAAAATAATAATAACTATAGTCATAATCCTGTAATTAAATATTTAATTTATAAAATTTATTTCATAAAAATAGTAAAGAAATAGAGAGAAGAGAGAGAAAGAGAGAAGAGAGTGTCAAAGTTTTGATAAAAATTATTATAGAGGTAGAAGAATGATGGATATAGAAGATGAAAGAAAATGGGGTGCCAAAGATAATAGATATAAAATTGATGATATTAAAGAAACAAAATAAAGAGAGTATAAACTAATAGAGAGTATAGTGAGATAGTGAAATGACAAAGAATGAGTGGATGAGAAAGAATTGAGATGATATAAAAAGAGGTATAGTTAGGGAGAGTGAGGAGTTACAAAGACAAAGATCATCAAAGACAAAAAAATTGACTAATACATAGACCAAAGAGGTAAAGATATTAATAAATATAGAAGGAGAAGCAAAGTGTAGTATGTATAATAAAAGGTTGTGATAGAGATTAAAGAGGCATACAAAAATAACACTTGAAGGGTAATGAAGTATAAGTGGAGAGATAGAAAGAAAAAAAACTAAAAGGCAAACAGAGAAGACCATGAAAGAAGAATAAAAAAAAAGAGAAGAAAAAGACTATGACAAAGAGTATGATAAATAGAGACTAAATACATTTAAATAAAAAGAAATGGAGCAAAAGTGTGGGATAGACAAAGAGATATCAAGTCAAAGAGACATAGAGAGAAAAAGGAGTAGGAAAAGAGAGAAAATAACGAATAGTGGAAAATAATAGAGAGAAAATAGATTTAAGAAAATGGTTGAGAAAAAGGATTTTTACAAAAGTAGATACCAAAAAAGAGAGATATAGAGTGCAGGAAGGAAAGAAAGAGAAGAGAGACAGAAAAGGAACATAAAGATATAAACAAGAAATAGAAAAAATATAAATTTGGTGGTAGATGGAGAAAGATAAGAAGATAAAAATAGAAAACGGAAGGCAAAAACTTTTAGGGAACAATATAGGAAAGAAAAGAAAAAAGAGAATAGGTGGGAGAGAAATAATGAGAGAGTTAGTTCAACAAAATAGAATGAAATGGAAATTGGATGACTTTGGCTATTGAGTGTTAAGAAAAAAGTGAGAACGAGAATTTGAAACTGCTTTAGAAAGATTGAGTAGGACGAGGAAGAAGGAAAGAAGAGTGATAAGAGATGGAGGGGCAGAGAAAAAGGAGATAGAGAAGTGAGTAAGAAAAGGGAAGAGAGGGAGACTAATAGGCTAAGATTATGAACAATAGAGATAGATTATGAGATAAATTTAAAGAGAGAAAAGAGAAAAAAATAAAGATACAGATGACTCATGAAAAGACAAAGAGAGAATTCAATTGAATGATAAAATGTAATTATAATAGAGACAAAGTGGGATAAATAGAAAATTTTCATTGAAGATTATATTATGAAAAGTGAGAATGGAAGAGTGGTAGAGAAAGAGGCAAAAAGTGAGTAACATGAACTTTAGAGTTGAGCAAAACGAAAGTGGGGGTAAGAGATTTGAGAAAAGAAGTACAAAGAGGTATAGTGAGAGATCAAATTGGTCACAGAGAGAGGAGCTAGGAAAGGAGAATACGTCATTGACAAAGTGAAAGACAAATTATTAAAAAGAATGAGAAAGATTCCAAAAGAGAAAGGTGGAGAGAAAAAGAGTAAGTTGTTGGAATGGAGAAGGATAGGGAAATGTGACAAAGAGAGGGAGAAAAACATAAGGAGCTAATGAGAGATACAGACATAAGGAAAGACAAAAAAATATGAGAAGAGAAACACATAGCTATGATTCATAGATAGATGAGAGAAGATTGATAAAATATAAACGAGAAGAGTTAGTGAGACAAAAAAAGAAATCAATCTAAGATAGTGTTTATTGGGTAGAAGGATAATAAGAAATGATGGAGTGATCAACAAAGAGAGAGAATAAAGTCAACGTGTGATAGAGAAGGAAAAAATAGAGTATGGCAAAGACAATGAATCTAGTGAAAGAATACACAAGGTAACAAAGAAAAGTGAAGGAAGTGAGAATGTTAAAGAGATGGGTAAGAAAATGGTGAGAGAAAGAAACATATAGAAAAGGGAATACGAAAGAGAGAGGGAAAAGATAAACTTGTGAGAGAACTATATGGGAGGAGGGCAATGTTGCATAGAGATGTTCATCTCAAAACAAGAGTTATACGTTGTGAGAATTAGATAAAAAAGAGACAAGAAAGCAGAGAAAAAATTACAAACTTAAGAAGGTGATATATAGGATATAGGACTAAGTGCATGATATGTATTTAATGAGGAGTTAGATAGAGAAAGGTGAGAGATTGGTGAGTCATAGAAGAAAGTGACACATGATGGAGATTTTTGTTTAGAGAGAAAAAGAGAAGAAATATAAAGATATAGGCAAACATCATGATAAAAGAGAGAGAGAAAGAGAGAGAGAGAAAGGAATAGCTAGAGTTGCAAACAAATAGCTTTAAAAAGATGCACTCTAATTGAATGATAATGAGGACAAGAAGAGAGAAAGAAGCAATAAAAAAAGATTATCTTAAGAAAGGGAAGATCAAGAGAAAAAGAAAGATTAGTTTGGGAAAAAGTAATAGAGGCTATGACAAAGAATGTGGAGAGAAGCACAAATATTTTTTGAGAGAAAAGCAATGATTAAAGGGATAGAAATTGGATGTGAGAATAATATTAGTAAAAAAATATAAAATAATTAATTTGCAATAAAAATATAATAAAATAGTATCATCAATAGTAATTTTTCAAAATTATTTAAAATTATTAAGTAATGTCATAACAAAAAAATTCTTTTAAAAAAACTCTATTATATAAACTTTTCTTAAAAATGTAATGATTCTAATTTGTCAAGATTAATTCTAATTAATTTTTGTTATTATTTAAAAATATGTTATTTAAATTACAATCCGTTATTAATGAATAAACTAATATTTATTAACATAACTAATTTTTTAACTTTAAAAATTTTTTGGTTCTTAAATAATTTTTTCTTATACAAATAGCTAATTCTTAATTATTATATTTCTTATGAATAATAATTAAATATTTTAAATCATTATTTAAGATATTAAGATAACAATTATTGCTAAATTTATTGATCATAACTAAACAAATGCCTCTATCATTTAATTATAAAAATTTATTCTCACATAAAGTACAACTTTAATCTTCTGAAGTAAATAACTAATATTGCAATTATGAATATTTGTTATTACTATTGTTATTATTATGCTTAAAATGTATTAAGAAAAAATATTGAAATACTAAGAATAAAATAATAATAACTATAGTCATAATCCTGTAATTAAATATTTAATTTATAAAATTTATTTCATAATAATAGTAAAGAAATAGAGAGAAGAGAGAGAAAGAGAGAAGAGAGTGTCAAAGTTTTGATAAAAATTATTATAGAGGTAGAAGAATGATGGATATAGAAGATGAAAGAAAATGGGGTGCCAAAGATAATAGATATAAAATTGATGATATTAAAGAAACAAAATAAAGAGAGTATAAACTAATAGAGAGTATAGTGAGATAGTGAAATGACAAAGAATGAGTGGATGAGAAAGAATTGAGATGATATAAAAAGAGGTATAGTTAGGGAGAGTGAGGAGTTACAAAGACAAAGATCATCAAAGACAAAAAAATTGACTAATACATAGACCAAAGAGGTAAAGATATTAATAAATATAGAACAAGAAGCAAAGTGTTGTATGTATAATAAAAGGTTGTGATAGAGATTAAAGAGGCATACAAAAATAACACTTGAAGGGTAATGAAGTATAAGTGGAGAGATAGAAAGAAAAAAACTAAAAGGCAAACAGAGAAGACCATGAAAGAAGAATAAAAAAAAAGAGAAGAAAAAGACTATGACAAAGAGTATGATAAATAGAGACTAAATACATTTAAATAAAAAGAAATGGAGCAAAACTATGGGATAGACAAAGAGATATCAAGTCAAAGAGACATAGAGAGAAAAAGGAGTATGAAAAGAGAGAAAATAACGAATAGTGGAAAATAATAGAGAGAAAATAGATTTAAGAAAATGGTTGAGAAAAAGGATTTTTACAAAAGTAGATACCAAAAAAGAGAGATATAAAGTGCAGGAAGGAAAGAAAGAGAAGAGAGACAGAAAAGGAACATAAAGATATAAGCAAGAAATAGAAAAAATATAAATTTAGTGGTAGATGGAGAAAGATAAGAAGATAAAAATAGAAAAAGAAAGGAAAAAACTTTTTTGGGAACAATATAGGAAAGAAAAGAAAAAACAGAAAAAGTGGGAGTGAACTAATGTGGGAGTTAGTTCAACAAAATAGAACAAAATGGAAATTGGATGACTTTGGCTATTGAGTGTTAAGAAAAAAGTGAGAACGAGAATTTGAAAGTGCTTTAGAAAGATTGAGTAGGACGAGGAAGAAGGAAAGAAGAGTGATAAGAGATGGAGGGGCAGAGAAAAAGGTGATATAGAAGTGAGTAAGAAAAGGGAAGAGAGGGAGACTAATAGGCTAAGATTATGAACAACAGAGATAGATTATGAGATAAATTTAAAGAGAGAAAAGAGAAAAAAATAAAGATTCAGATGACTCATGAAAAGACAAAGAGATAATTCAATTGAATGATAAAATGTAATTATAATAGAGACAAAGTGGGATAAATAGAAAATTTTCATTGAAGATTATATTATGAAAAGTGAGAATGGAAGAGTGGGAGAGAAAGAGGCAAAAAGTGAGTAACATGAACTTTAGAGTTCAACAAAAAGAAAGTGGGGGTAAGAGATTTGAGAAAAAAAGTACAAAGAGGTATAGTGAGAGATCAAATTGGTCATAGAGAGAGGAGCTAGGAAAGGAGAATAAGTCATTGACAAAGTGAAAGACAAATTATTAAAAAGAATGAGAAAGATTCCAAAAGAGAAAGAAGGTGGAGAGAAAAAGAGTAAGTTGTTGGAATGGAGAAGGAGAGGGAAATGTGACAAAGAGAGGGAGAAAAACATAAGGAGCTAATGAGAGATACAGACATAAGGAAAGAAAAAAAAAATATGAGAAGAGAAACACATAGCTATGATTCTTAGATAGATGAGAGAAGATTGATAGAATGTAAACAAGAAGAGTGAGTGAGACAAAAAAAGAAATCAATCTAAGATAGTTTTTATTGGGTAGAAGGATAATAAAAAATGATGGAGTGATCAACAAAGAGAGAGAATAATGTCAACGTGTGATAGAGAAGGAAAAAATAGAGTATGGCAAAGACAATGAATCTAGTGAAAGAATACACAAGGTAACAAAGAAAAGTGAAGGAAGTGAGAATGTTAAAGAGATGGGTAAGAAAATGGTGAGAGAAAGAAACATATAGAAAAGAGAATACGAAAGAGAGAGGGAAAAGATAAACTTGTGAGAGAATTATATGGGAGGAGGGCAAAGTTGCATAGAGATGTTCAACTCAAAACAAGAGTTATAGGTTGTGAGAATTAGATAAAAAAGAAACAAGAAAGCAAAGAAAAAATTACAAACTTGAGAAGGTGATATACAGGATATAGGACTAAGTGCATGATATGTATCTTATGAGGAGATAGAAAGAGAAAGGTGAGAGATTGGTGAGTCATAGAAGAAAGTGACACATGATGGAGATTTTTGTTTAGAGAGAAAAAGAGAAGAAATATAAAGATATAGGCAAACATCATGATAAAAGGGAGAGAGAGAGAGAGAGAGAAAGGAATAGCTAGAGTTGCAAACAAATAGCTTTAAAAAAACGCACTCTAATTGAATGATAATGAGGACAAGAAGAGAGAAAGAAGCAATAAAAAAAGATTATCTTAAGAAAGGGAAGATCAAGAGAAAAAGAAGATTAGTTTGGGAAAAAGTAATAGAGGCTATGACAAAGAATGTGGAGAGAAGCACATATATTTTGTGAGAGAAAAGCTATGATTAAAGGGATAGAGATTGGATTTGAGAATAATATTAGTAAAAAAAATATAAAATAATTATTTTGCAATAAAAATATAAAAAAATAGTATCATCAATAGTAATTTTTCAAAATTATTTAAAATTATTAAGTAATGTCATAACAAAAAAATTCTTTTAAATGAAAAACTATTATATAATGTTTTCTTAAAAATGTAATAATTTGAATATGTCAAGATTAATTCTAATTAATTTTTGTTATTATTTAAAAATATGTCATTTAAATTACAATCCGTTATTAACGAATAAACTAATATTTATTAACATAACTACTTTTTTTAAATTTAAAAATTTTTTGGTTCTTAAATAATTTGTACTTATACAAATAGCTAATTTTTAATTATTATATTTCTTATGAATAATGATTAAATATTTTGAATCTTTATTTAAGAGATTAAGATAACAATTATTACTAAATTTATTGATCATAACTAAACAAATGGCTCTATCATTTAATTATAAAAATTTATTCTCACATAAAGTTCACCATTAATCTTCTGAATTAAATAACTAATATAGCAATTATGAATATTTGTTGTTAATATTGTTATTATTATGCTTAAAATGTCTTAAGAAAAAATATATAAATACTAAGAATAAAATAATAATAACTATAGTCATAATCCTGTAATTAAATATTTTATTATAAAATTTATTTCATAAAAATAGTAAAGAAATAAAGAGAAGAGAGAGAAAGAGAGAAGAGAGTGTCAAAGTTTTGATAAAAATTATTATAGAGGTAGAAGAATGATGGATATAGAAGATGAAAGAAAATGGGGAGCCAAAGATAATAGAAACAAAATTGATGATATTAAAGAAAAAAAATAATGAGAGTATAAACTGATAGAGAGTATAGTGAGATAGTGAAATGACAAAGAATGAGTGGATGAGAAAGAATTGAGATGATATAAAAAGAGGTATAGTTAGGGAGAGTGAGGAGTCACAAAGAGAAAAATCATCAAAGACAAACAATTTCACTAATACATAGACCAAAGTGGTAAAGATGTTAATAAATATAGAAGAGAAGCAAAGTGTAGTATGTATAATAAAAGGTTGTGATAGAGATTAAAGAGGCATTCAAAAATAACACTTGAAGGGTAAAGAAGTATAAGTGGAGAGATAGAAAGAAAAACAACTAAAAGGTAAACAGAGAAGACCATGAAAGAAGAATCAAAAAATAAAGAGAAAAAAATACTATGACAAAGAGTATAATAAATAGAGACTAAATACATTTAAATAAAATGAAATGGAGCAAAAGTGTGGGATAGACAAAGAGATATCAAGTCAAAGAGACATAGAAAGAAAAAGGAGTAGGAAAAGAGAGAAAATAACGAATAGTGGAAAATAATAGAGAGAAAATAGATTTAAGAAAATGGTTGAGAAAAAGGATTTTTACAAAAGCAGATACCAAAAAAGAGAGATATAGAGTGCAGGAAGGAAAGAAAGAGAAGAGAGACAGAAAAGGAACATAAAGATATAAACAAGAAATAGAAAAAATATAAATATGGTGGTAGATGGAGAAAGATAAGAAGATAAAAATAGAAAACGGAAGGCAAAAACTTTTAGGGAACAATATAGGAAAGAAAAGAAAAAAGAGAATAGGTGGGAGAGAAATAATGTGAGAGTTAGTTCGACAAAATAGAATGAAATGGAAATTGGATGACTTTGGCTATTGAGTGTTAAGAAAAAAGTGAGAACGAGAATTTGAAACTGCTTTAGAAAGATTGAGTAGGACGAGGAAGAAGGAAAGAAGAGTGATAAGAGATGGAGGGGCAGAGAAAAAGGAGATAGAGAAGTGAGTAAGAAAAGGGAAGAGAGGGAGACTAATAGGCTAAGATTATGAACAATAGAGATAGATTATGAGATAAATTTAAAGAGAGAAAAGAGAAAAAAATAAAGATACAGATGACTCATGAAAAGACAAAGAGAGAATTCAATTGAATGATAAAATGTAATTATAATAGAGACAAAGTGGGATAAATAGAAAATTTTCATTGAAGATTATATTATGAAAAGTGAGAATGGAAGAGTGGTAGAGAAAGAGGCAAAAAGTGAGTAACATGAACTTTAGAGTTGAGCAAAACGAAAGTGGGGGTAAGAGATTTGAGAAAAAAAGTACAAAGTGGTATAGTGAGAGATCAAATTGGTCGCAGAGAGAGGAGCTAGGAATTGAGAATAAGTCATTGACAAAGTGAACGACAAATTATTAAAAAGAATGAGAAAGATTCCAAAAGAGAAAGAAGGTGGAGAGAAAAAGAGTAAGTTGTTGGAATGGAAAAGAATAGGGAAATGTGACAAAGAGAGGGAGAAAAACATAAGGGGCTAATGAGAGATACAGACATAAGGAAAGACAAAAAAATATGAGAAGAGAAACACATAGCTATGATTCATAGATAGATGAGAGAAGATTGATAGAATGTAAACAAGAAGAGTGAGTGAGACAAAAAAAGAAATCAATCTAAGATAGTGTTTATTGGGTAGAAGAATAATAAGAAATGCTGGAGTGATCAACAAAGAGAGAGAATAAAATCAACGTGTGATAGAGAAGGAAAAAATAGAGTATGGCAAAGACAATGAATCTAGTGAAAGAATACACAAGGTAACAAAGAAAAGTGAAGGAAGTGAGAATGTTAAAGAGATGGGTAAGAAAATGGTGAGAGAAAGAAACATATAGAAAAGAGAACACGAAAGAGAGAGGGAAAAGATAAACTTGTGAGAGAACTATATGGGAGGAGGGCAAAGTTGCATAGAGATGTTCAACTCAAAACAAGAGTTATAGTTTGTGAGAATTAGATAAAAAAGAGACAAGAAAGCAGAGAAAAAATTACAAACTTGAGAAGGTGATATATAGGATATAGGACTAAGTGCATGATATGTATCTTATGAGGAGATAGATAGAGAAAGGTGAGAGATTGGCGAGTCATAGAAGAAAGTGACACATGATGGAGATTTTTGTTTAGAGAGGAAAAGAGAAGAAATATAAAGATATAGGCAAACATCATGATAAGAGAGAGAGAGAGAGAGAGAAAGGAATAGCTAGAGTTTCTAACAAATAGCCTTAAAAAGACACACTCTAATTGAATGATAATGAGGACAAGAAGAGAGAAAGAAGCAATAAAAAAAAGATTATCTTAAGAAAGGGAAGATCAAGAGAAAAAGAAAGATGACTTTGGGAAAAAGTAATAGAGGCCTTGACAAAGAATGTGGAGAGAAGCACAAATATTTTGTGAGAGAAAAGCTATGATTAAAGGGATAGAGATTGGATGTGAGAATAATATTAGTAAAAAAAATATAAAATAATTATTTTGCAATAAAAATATAAAAAAATAGTATCATCAATAGTAATTTTTCAAAATTATTTAAAATTATTAAGTAATGTCATAACAAAAAAATTCTTTTAAATGAAAAACTATTATATAAACTTTTCTTAAAAATGTAATAATTCTAATATGTCAAGATTAATTCTAATTAATTTTTGTTATTATTTAAAAATATGTCATTTAAATTACAATCCGTTATTAATGAATAAACTAATATTTATTAACATAATTAATTTTTTAACTTTAAAATTTTTTGGTTCTTAAATAATTTTTACTTATACAAATAGCTAATTCTTAATTATTATATTTCTTATGAATAATGATTAAATATTTTGAATCTTTATTTAAGAGATTAAGATAAAAATTATTACTAAATTTATTGATCATAACTAAACAAATGGCTCTATCATTTAATTATAAAAATTTATTCTCACATATTGTACAACTTTAATCTTTTGAATTAAATAACTAATATTGCAATTATGAATATTTGTTATTACTATTGTTATTATTATGCTTAAAATGTCTTAAGAAAAAATATATAAATACTAAGAATAAAATAATAATAACTATAGTCATAATCCTGTAATTAAATATTTTATTAATAAAATTTATTTCATAATAATAGTAAAGAAAAATAAAAAAAGAAAACTTAATTTGTTAAATTTTTGGTGAAAATGGTAATGAAATTATTCTAAACCTACCCAAAGAAATCAATAAATAATTACTTTTTCTTTTTTTAATTTTAGAAAACAATATTACTGCAAAAAAATTTAATGAGAACTAATTATAAAAAGAAGATTAAAAACAAAAGGAGTAAATGCATAATTTCTTATTATCTTATTCTTATTTTAAAAAAAATAAAGAATATTTTTAAATCAATAAAATAAATTTAAAATTATAATTATAATAAAAATAATTAATATCCTTTTTCAAAAAGCATTGCAAAAAAGTAATAATAATTTTATTTTAAACTTTGTTTTTGTATATTCTTGAAAACAATAATATGATTAAGTAAATGAAATCTTGAAGGAGTATTATAAAAAGATGAATAAGAAAAAGGATACAAAAATATTGAACACAAAATAAGAATAATAAAAATACAAAAACTTAGTTAAAGAAGGAATTAGAAATCAATAAAATTAAATACAAACTATTTCAAGTATAAATAGTGCAGTGAAGGTTTTTAAAAGAAACAAATGAGGCCATACAAAAAAATATTGAAAGGAAGATGAAAAAGAATATCTATAAATAATAAAAATAGATATAATTTTTTAAATTATTAAAAATACTATTCAAGATCATCACAATATGTTTTATTATTATTCATTAATTTTTTTAAAATTCATGATATAATATTTATATTTTCTTTATTTTTGTATCATTAACACTATAAAATAGTGCTTATTATTAATAATATAAGAATAATTAATAAAAGTATTTTTGTTATTATTGTGAATCTTTAATTATTTTATAAACATTTTTAAATGCAAATGTTGTAATAAAGTTTACTAGTCATTGTTACTACAATAAGGAATCTTTTTTTAATATAATGTAATTATTTTATTCAAAATAGATTTATTATATATATTTAAATTTATAAATAATGCTTATTACAACTATAAATATAATTTTTTATTACACATCCTATTAATTGCTTTGATTTTGATAATTATTAACAATTATAAAAAGGTTCTAAATTTTAATAGAATAATAATAAATAATTTATATACTTTATTTTACAACTTTTAATTTATTTAACTTGTTATTCATATTTTGGTTCATATCATGTTTCTAATTATATTTTGAAATAGAATGCATACAATGAATGATAAAAAGAGAAAGAGAAAAGAAAGAAAGTTGGGAGGCATGAGAAGCAAAGTGAAAATAAAGTATGTTTAGATACATAAAAATAGAAATGACTAAGAGAAAATGGGAAAATATTAATGGGAGATAGATAGCAAAAGAAAGAATGTATATTAGTGTGATAGAGAGATAGAGGGAGTGAGCAAGAGAAAGAGACAGAAGGGATTAATATATGAAAAGTTGAAAGAAAGGGAGAAAAAATAAATGTAAGAGTAAGGAGAGAGAAAGTAAGTGATGTAGTGAGCTAAAATGAGAAAGAGATAATGATTGACATTGAGAGTAAAGGAAAAGAGTAGGAAGGTGCATCAATTGATAGAATAAGGTGGACTAAAAATGAGGTGATAAGGGAAATAACAGCAACATGAGAGAGAATAGGTTTAAGTATAGTAAAATAAAGAGATATAGATAAGAAGGCAATGTAGAAGAGAGTAAGATAAGAGAAGATAGTAAGTAGTGTGTTAGAGTAAAAATATTAAAGAGATATAAAAAAGATGGAGAGAAAAATAACCAAAATTTTGATATGAATGAGATATAAATTAGGAGAAATATATTAAGAAGAGAAAGAGAGAGGGGAATGGAAAGTGATTACAATGATTTGGTAGAGTTAGAGAGAAAGGAGGAAAATGATTTTAAAAGAACTAGTTGATTAAGAAAACAATTAAGAAAGGAATTGTAGCGAAAAAATAATGAAGGACAACATGATTGGAGAAAAGTAAAATTAGGAAAAGTAATAAAGTGTGATATGTTGGGTAAAAGAAATAAGATTGAAATAGAGAACATAAGATAGAGGTTGACATAAAATATTTTTAGTTAATATATATAAACAATGCTATAAGAGAAGTCATTAAAAATTGTGAGAGATAATTTTCCTGTGAGAGAGTGCATGACAAATTGAGTGAAGAAATAAGTTAAAGAGAAAGATAGAAGGGATTCTTATAAGGATATCAGAGTTAAAGAGAGAGAAAAAAAAGGCAAAGATAGTGAGAAAAGGAGTGAGGGAGAAAGGTACAGCTAGAAAGAGATAATCATGGACAATTAAAGAATGAATAAAGGAGGAAGCATCAATTTTTATAATTAGATAGTGAGTGATATTATAGTATAAAGAAAAGAGAGTGAGTAGAGATATAATTTGTTAATAGACCTAGTCATGAAATAGGGATGGATAGAGTTTGGAGGAGAGTAAGATAAAAGAGAGAGTGTAGTAAAGAGATTATTATAAAAAGGAAATAGTTAGATAAAAATGTTAGAAAATTTAGATAAATAAATAGATTTTTTAAATGAGATAAAAATTGAGTTAGTTATAGAGAGAAGATAACATGAGAGAGAGGAAAGGAAAAGGATATAAAAAAGCTAATTAAGAGAGTCAAAGAGAAAAGAAAAGAAAGAGAGTTAAGTAGAAATAAAGTTTAAAGGAGAATAGAATAATGTAAGAAAGAGTGAGGAAAGAGATTAGAGAAGCTTAAAGATGGAACAAAGAAATGGAAAGTGAGTGAGTGTGTTAGAAGAGAAGTGAAAGAAGTACAAGAGACAAATTGAGATAGAAAGAAAGAGAGAGAAGTGTGAAATTGAGAAAGTAAGAAAGAGGTATAGTGATTCTAAAATAAAGAGAAAATTAGGAAGAGAATCCTTATAAGAACGAAGTATTTATAGATGGAGAAATGAAGAATTAGTGAAGGTATAATAAAGAGAGCAAAGTAATAGATGAGTAATGAGAAAAAGGGATTAGGCAATATTGATAAGCGATAAAAGATAAAGAGATAGAGATGTGAGATATATAATAAAAAGTAGAAAAAGAGTGATAAAGATAACATAGAGTAGTGAAAGGATAAAGAGAGACAAATAAGACATTGGGAAATAGTTGGGCAACAAGAGAGAAATAAATGAAGAGCATAGGTGGAGATAAAGAGACAAAAAATAGAGAGGCAAGAAGATAAAAGCAATGAAGAGCACATCAGAGATATAGGAGAAGAGATTAAGAAAAAGAGAAATTTAGAAAAAATGTAGCAAATAGAAGGGCAATAATAGAAGAAATTATGTGAAGAGAGAGAAAAGGAGAGTGACAAAGTGTTGATAAAAATTATTAAAGATGTTGAAGAATGATGGATATAGAAGATGAAAAATACTGAGCAACATGAGATAATAGGAATGGGATTGATGATATTAGAAAGAAAAGTAATGAGAGTTTAAACTAATAGAGAATATATAGAGATTGCAAAACAAGAAAGAATGCATAAATGAGGAGGTTGAAATGATATAGAAAGAAGGAAGGTCACAGAGTGTGAGGAGTCATCTAGAGAAAAAAAAGCGAAAGACAAAGAATTAGACTAATACATAGTGACTCAAGAGGCAATGAGGTGAATAAATATAAAGGGAGAAGCAAAGTATGTTATATATAATAAATTGTTGAGATAGAGATTAAAGAGGCCTGCAAACATAAAAAATTTGATGAGTAAGGAAGCATAAGTAGAGAGATCAATAGAAAATGAAGAATAAGATAAAGAGAGAAGACGATGAAAGAAGAGTGATAATATAAAGAGAAGATAAAAACTGAAAATAATACAATAGAAAGGGATTAGATACATTAAGATCAAAAAGAAATGTAGCAAAAGTGAGGGATAGATAAAGAGATATCAAGTCATAAAGAAATTAAGAGAATAAAGGACTTTAAAAAGAGAAAAAAATAAAGAGAAGTGGGAAAATAAAAGAAAGAAAACAAAAATAAAAAATAAAGTGAAAATAGATATATATGAAAAGGTTCAAAAAAAGATATTTGTAGAAATAGATATTGAAAGAGAGATAAAGTGCAAGGACAAAAGAAAGAGAAGGGTGAGAGAGAAAGAACATAAAGAGCCAATCAAGAAATAGAAACAATTTAGATAAGAAATACATGGGAAAGATAAAGAGATAAAATAAAATAAGAATGGAAAAAAACCCATTGATGAACAATGATAAGGAAGAAAAGAAAAAGCAAAACAAGTAGGAGTGAAAAATGTGAGAGTTCAATAAAAAAATGAAAGGAAAATTGGAAGTCTTTGGTAATTAAGGATTTAAGAAGGAAGAGATAATTAGAATTAGAAAAGTCTTTAGAGAGATTGAGAAGAAAGATGGGGAACAAGGAAAGAAGACTGAGAAGTGATAGAGGGGAAGAGAAAATGACAACAAAGAAGTTAGCAGGAAGAGGGAATGGAGTGAAACTGAAAGGCTAGGATTAAGAGCAACAGAGATAAATTATGAGAGAAAAATGAGAATAAAATATAGAAGTCGTTGATTGTTAACAAGAAAAAATGAGATTATAAGTGAAACACTAAAAGTGAATTTCATAGAGACAAATAGGGATAAATAAAAAATTTAGAGCAAAACGTAAAAGGTGAAAAAGGAATGGAAGTGTGAGAGTGAAAGAGGAAAAAAGTGAGGGGCATGAATTTCAGAGTGGAGAGAGAAGAAACAAGGGGAATAGAAGTGAGAGAAGAAAAAAATAAAGAGGCTAATATCAAATTGGACATAAAGAGACAAGATAGATAACTAAGGTAAGGCATCGGTGAAGTGAAAGACAAATAATTGGCAATAAGGAGAAAGATTTCAAAAGAGAGAGAAGGTTGAGTGAGAAAAATTATGTTCTTACAATGGAGAAAAGTAAGTTAAAAATGAAGCAAAGAGGAGAGTAGAATAAGGAGCCAATAAGAGATAAAAAAATAACATAAAGGAAGACAATGAAAAGTGAGAAGGGAAGGTCATAGCTATGATTGATAGATAAGAGAGAGAGGATTAAAATAATGAAAATAAGAAGAGTGAATGAGACCAAAAGAGACATCAACTAGAAATAGTGTTTAAGAGGGTTGTTGGAAAATGGGATAATGATGAAGAGATCAATGAAAGGAGATAATATTGTCATGATGTGATAAAGAAGGAAAAAATAAAAGATAGCAACAAAGATAATGAATCTAGTGAGAGAATTCACAAGGTAACAAATAAAATTTAAGGAAGTGAGAATATGAACAAAGAGATGAGTAAGAAAATCATGAGAATGAGAGATAAAGAGAAGAGATTAATGAAAATTGAAAAATGATAGATTAATGAGAGAATTGTAATGGAGGTAGTGCAAAGTTTCAGAGAAGATAACTCAAAAAAGAGCTATAAGTTCTGAAAATGAAATAAAAAGAGAGTTGTCAGATGAAAGAGAAACAATTACAAACTAAAGAAGGTGATATATATGGTAGAAAGACAAAGTGAATGATATGTATCTTAAGAGTAGATAGGAAGAGGAAAGAAATTGAGAGAGAATTATGAGTCATAGAGAGAAATTGACACATTTATAGAGATTTTTTTATTTAGAGTCAAAAAGAGAAGAAAGATAAAGACATAAACAAACATTAAGAATAAAAAATAGACAAAAAGGAAAAGTGAGAAATGCAAAGAAATTGTTCTGAAAATAGACACTAATTGAAAGATAAAGAGGATAAGAAGAGAGAAAGAAGCAATACAAAAAAAAGAATAGTATATGAAGAAGAAGATTAAGGAAAAAAGAGTAATAATTTTGGAAAAATTTGGTCAAAGGCTACAATAATGAATGTGAAGGAGAGAGTCACAAATATTTTGTTTGTGAAAATGTTTTGCGCAAAGGGATATAGAAAAAGAGAATAATATTTTAGAGAGATAAAGAAAAACTAGTAAAATTAATTATTTATCTGACAAATTAATATTATATTTTGAGGAAAATATGAAAAATAAGTATAATTAAAAGTTATTTTTTAAAATTTATTTAAAATTATTAATTAATGTTATAAAAACTTTAACAAGAATAATTATTATATTAACTCTTTGTAATAAAAGTACTAATTATTAATTACCATTTTAGTCCTTTAGAATATTTTTTAGAATTCTAATTACTTAAGATTTACTCTAATTAACTATTATTACTATTTAAAAAATATGTCTTTTAAATTACAATTCATTATTGACCATTAAAGTAATATTTATTAAAATGTCTAATTCTTAATTATTATAGATCTGATCAATAATAATTGATTATTTTATTAATTATTTATCAATTTGAGATTACAAAAAATTTTACTAATTGTATTGATCATAACTAATAATAATTTCTCATCGATCATTTAAGTATAAAACAGTTAGTCCCATATGAATTATAACTTTAATCTTAGGAAAATTATTTATATTGCAGATCTAAAAATTTGCTATTATTATTGTTATTATTCTTACTATTCTTTATAAGGAGAATAAAATAATGTAGAACATAATAATTAACCAAAAGAAGAGAATAATAAAAAATAAAAGATTTGAAATAAAAGAAAATAAGAAATGAATAAAATTAAATATGTAGTATTTCAAGTGTAAATAAGACAATAAAAAGAAGATAAAGGAAACAAATGAGGTGGTAAGAGACTAAAAATAATAAAAGGAAGACAAATAGATAAAAAGAATAAATATAATGTTTTTAAAATTATTAATAATACTATTGATTATTTCCTATTATTATTGTTCATTCATTTTATTTTTTTTAAAATTTATAATATAAAGTTTATATATTTTAATTTTCTATATTTTTTAATATTTGAAATAATAATTATTGTTTATAATATAATAATAATTAATGTATCTTATCTTATGATTATTATGAAAAATTAATTATTTTAGAAACATTTTAAATTAAAATTGTAAAAAAAATTTATTATTCACTATAATTATGAAAAAAAGTCTTTTTTTAAATATAATGGAATTATCTTATTCAAAATAGATTTATTTTATTTATTTGTATTTATCAATAATATTTATTATAATAGTAAATATAATTCGTTATTGCTCTTCTTATTAAGTACATGTGATTTTGATAATTGTTAACACTTACAAAAATTTTTTAAATTTTAATAGAATAAATATTAATAATTTATAAACTTTAGTTCATTACCTTAATATTCTTTAACTTTTATTCTTATTTTGATTCATATGATGTTTCTAATTCTATATCTAAATTTTCTAATGAGATTGGACATTGAAGGTAGAAACATAATGAGCAATAAAAAAATAGTTGGAGAGAGAAGTTGACAAAAAAGGAAGAAAAATGGGTGAGGTGAGAAAAAAAATAAAAATAACGTATTTCTTGATAAATAGAAATAGAAAAGACTAGGAGAAAAGAGGAAAATATTATTGAGAGATAGATGGGAAAATGGAGAATGTTGTTAGAGTGAGGAAAAGAGAGAGGGAGTGAATATGAAAGAAAGGTCGAACAGATTACTATATAAAGAGTTTAGAGGAAGAGGTCGAAAAAACAAACATAGCAGTGATGAGAGACAAAGCAAGTGAAGTAGTGAAGTAGAATGATAAAGTGATAATAATTGAGATTGAGAGTAAGGTAAAAAACATGGGAAGAAGCATCAATTGATTGAACAAAAAGGTGGACTAATAAGGAGGAGATAAGGGAAGTGAGAGCAAGATGAGAGAGAATAGGTTTAAAAGAGCAAGATAAATATATATAGAGAAGGAGACAATGTTGAAGTGTGGAAGATAAAATGAAGATAGTAGATAGTTTGTTAGAGAGAGAAATTAAAGAAAGTAGAAATGAAGGAGAGAAAAGATAACCAAACCTTTGAGATAAATGAGATATAAATTGAGGAAAATATATTGAGAAGAGAAAGAGAATGTGAGAGGGTTAATTAATGTGATTGGAAAGATTTGGTGAAGAGAATTTGAGAGAAAGATGGAAAGGAGTTTAAAAGAAACAATTTATGGAGAAACAAATGGAGTACGAAAGAAAATGCAGAGAGAAACATAATGATAGAAAACATGATTAGGGAAAAGTGAAACTTGAAAAAGCTTTAGAGTGTGGTAATGAGGTATAAAAAAAGTCAAGTGAAATAGAGAATGTAAGCGAGAGGTTTATATGAAATATTTCTAGCAATTATAGAAATAGAGAATGCTATAAGAGAAATGATAAAAAAAAGTATGATATAATTTGCTTAAGGGAAATCCATGGTAAAGTTATAAAGAGAATAAGTAAGAGTGATAGATAGAAGACATTGTTATAAGGATATAGAAGAGGAGTAGAGAAAAGGAAATAAAAGAGTAAAGATGAAGGGAAAGAGAGTGATGGAGAAAGGCAGAGCAAGAAAGAGATAATCATAGACTATTAGAAATGGAATAAGTGAGAAAGGAAGCATTAATTTATAAAATTAGATGGAGTGATATTATGGAGATAAGAGAAGAGAGAGTGAGTTGAAATAGGATTTGTTAAGGGACCTAGACAAAAAGAAACAAGGAAGGGGAGAGACTAGAAGAAAGTTTTATAAATAGAAAATAAAGAGAGGTAAAAATGATGGAAGGTTGTGATAGATAATGACTTTTACTTAAATGAAATAAAAGTTCAGTTAGATACAAAGAGAAGACAATGTGAGAGATGAGAAAGAAAAGAGATAAAATAATTAGTGGCAAGAGTCAAAGAAAAAAGAAGGAAAGAGAGTTAAGAAGAAGAAAAGTTTAATGGAGAATAGAATACAGAAAGAAAGAGATAGGAAAGAGATTAGAGAAGTATAGAAATATATGAAAGAGAATGAGAATGATGAAAGATTTGTTAAACTAGTGAAAGAGACAAAAATAGATAAAGAGGAGAAGAATGAGAAGTGCAAAATAGAGATAATAAGGGAGAGGTCGAGTAGTGGACAAATAGATAAATGGTTAGGAAGAGATTCCCTATAGGAAAAAGGAATTTAGGGGTGGAGACATTAAGAAATTGTGATGGTATAAGAAAGAGAGGCAAATCAATAGATAAATGATGAGAAAAATAGATAGAGCAATATAAGCATGAGATAGAAGATTCAAAGATGAAGATGTGAGATTTGTAATTGAAAGTAGACAGAGATGGTCAAAAAAAGCTAAGATAAATTGTCAAAAAGGGAGATACTTGGATAATAATGAACAAATAATAGAAACTATAGATGGAAAAAGAGATTAAACAAAATAGAGAGGCAAGGGATCAGTGATATAAGAGAAGTTATGAGAGATGAAAGAAATATAAGAAAGAAAATAAGAAATAGAAGATCAATAATAAGAGAAATAGAGAGCAGAGAGAGAGGAAGTGAAGGGAGAGTGATAAAAGTTTTCATAAAAATATTAAAACGATTGAAGAATGATGGATATTGAAGATGAAAAGAAATGGGGAGAAAGAGATAGTAGTAATGGGATTGATGGTATTAAAGAGAAAAGTAGTGAAAGTAAAACTGACAAAGAATAAAGGGAGAGTTAAATGAGAAAGAATGAGTGAATGAGGAGGATAAGATGTTATAGGTAGTGACAAGGTTAGCAAAGGTGAAAAGTCATCAAGAGAAAAAAGTCAATGCAAAGAATTAGACTAATGCATAGAAACCAAAGTGGTAACGAGGTCAACTAATACAGAGGAAGATGTAAAGTATAGAACAAATAATAAATGGTCAACATACAAATTAAAGAGACATGTAAAAATAAAAAATTTTACATGTAAAGAAGTCTAAGTAAAGAGATAAAAAGAAAATAAAGAATAAGGTAAAGTGAGAGAAGATCATGAAAGAAGTCTAATAATAAAAAAAGAAGATAAAAAATATGAGAAATAATATATAAAAAAAGAGCATAAATATATTAAGATAAAAAATAAATGGAATAAAAGTGAAGGATAGATAAAAAGACATAAAGTTGTAGAGAAAAAAAGAAACAAAAGTGTAAAACTATAGAGACAAAATAGGGTGAAGTGGGAAATAAGAGAGAAAAGAAAAGTAAAATATAAAAAAAAAAGAGATATAAGAGAAGGTTAAGAAAAATAATATTTACAAAAATACTTTCATAAAAAGAGAAATAAAGTGAAAGACAAAAAGATAGAGAAGAGAGAGACAAACATAAAGAGATAAGCAAGAAATTGAAAAAATATTGATTAAGAAATAGATCAAGAAAGATAAAGAGATAAAAATTGAAAAGAAAGGAAAAATCTCTCAGGCAATAATGATACAGAAGAATTGAAAAATGGGGAATAAGTGGAAGTGAGAATTATGAGAGTACAACGAAATAAAATGAACAGGAAAAAACAAGATTTTGGTTGTTAAGGATTAAGAAAGGAAGGGAGAAATAGGATTGAAAAATTTCTTATAAAGATTAGGAAGAAAGATTAGTATGAAGGAAAGAAGAGTGAGTAAAAGTGTCTACCATTGATTTTTATGCGATTTGGCTTAAATTTAATCTTTCATTTACCCTTGAGAAAAACTAGGCATAAAAAGAAATTATGTATGCCTTTTGACTAAAGAAGTGTAGGTTAGAGCATCACAAGAAGAAAATAGATTAAGATACAATAACCTTACAACAAAATAGAATTTCCAAATAAAGAAAAAGAAAGTGAAAATAAAAATCCATACAAACAAATTTCAATGTTTGATAAATACTCAAGGAACAATTAAGCTTAACTATTTTACTTATAAAAAAGGAATTTGAGAGCTTAGTTAGATGAAAGAAGAACATGAAATTTGGACCTTGATGAGAAGGATGCAACATAAGGAGGTTAGAGACTAATGAGTAAGAAAGAGAAGTCAATAATTGATAAAGATTTTTGTTTAGAAAGAGAAATAGAGACCATTGCAATGTAATAGTTTTAAAATGAGACAGACTAATTGAATGATAAAGAGGATATGAAGAGAGAGGGAAGCAATAGAAGTAAAAGAATAGCTTAAGAAGGAGAAAATGAAAGAAAGATAGACAATTTTGGGAAAAAGATTATGGAGGCTACGATAAAGAATGTGATGGAGAGGCACAAATATTTTGCGAAGAAAAGTTATGGATGAAGAAACATAAGTTGAAAGAGAAAAAGAGAATACTATTACAAAGCAATAATGGAAGAAAAGAAGAGTTAATTATTCATCCTATAAGGCAATATTATTTTGAGATGAAAATTAAAAAAATAGTATCGTTAATAATAATTTTTGAAAATTTTTTAAACTTATTAATTAATGTTTTAACAAAATCTTTTAAATAAGAATAACTATTATAGCAACTTTTCTTAATAAATGTAGTAATTATTAATTATCATTACGGTCTTTAAATTAATTTTATTGATTCTAATTATGTTAAGATTAATTCTAATAAATATTCTTACTATTTAAAACAATGTTAATTAAATTACAAATTCTTATTAACTAATAAAGTAAACTTATTAGCATAACAAATTTTAAATTAAATAAATTTTTGTTCATAAATTAGTTTTTCTTATTCAAATAGGTAATTCATAATTATTATAGTTCTTACCAATAATATTTAATTATTTTGAATAACTAATCAAGAATTAGAGATAATAATAATTATTATGAACCATATTAATCATAACTTATAAAAATAGTTCTAACCATCATTTAAGTATAAAAATGTTAATCTCATGTAAATTGTAATGTTAATCTTCTTTTGTAAATAATCAATATTACAAATCTAAATATTTACTATTATTATTATCATTATTGTTATTATTTTGCATAAGACTATCTTGAGAAAAAAATTTATTATTACAAAGAATAAAATAATAGTTACTTGATTCATAATACTATAATTAAATATTAAAATTGAAAAATTATTTCTTAGTAGTAACAAAAATGAAATAAAAAATAATTTTTTTCATAATTAAATTATAATAGAAAAAATAAATATTTATTTTGAAAAGATACCCAAAAAATAATTAAAAACTTTTTTTCATTTTTTCATTTTTAGGGAATGAGAGTTGTAAATTTATAAGTTAATATTACCTTACTTCTGACAAACATATTATAAGACAATCTTTGAAATAAAAAAATAATTATAATTTATAATAATAATAAATAATATAATTTTTTAAAAATATGGTAAAAAAAAGTAATAATAATTTACTTTTCAATTTTTTATTTTTCATAGATTCTTAAAAAGAATAATGTGATTTAGAAAGAAAAACTTGAAGGTGTAATTATATAAAGATGACACTCAAGAAGAATATAAAAAAATGTAGAACACAAAAAGAACCATAAGAAGAGAATAATAAAAAATAAAAAATTAGAATAAAAGATGAAACATGAAAAAAATCAAAATTAAATATGAATTATTTCAAGTGTAAATAAGACAATTAAAGGAGTTAAAAGAAACAATTGTTTTGAAAGTATGGAAAAAACAATAAAAGGAAGATGAATAATAATATTTAAAATTACTAAGAGTAAGTATAATTTTTTTTAAATTATTAATAAGACTTGATTCTATTTATAGTATTCTTTATCTTTTTGAAAAATTTGAAAATATATTATTTATTTTTTTTGTTTTATATTTATAATATCAATAATTTAAAATACTAATTATTGTTAATAGTGTTAGAATAATTATTATAAGTGTTGTTCCATTTATTTTGTGACATTAGTTTTTTTATAACAATTCTAATATCAAAATTATGAAAAAAATATTTATATTCATTCCAATTAACAAAAAGTAAATCTATTTTTACGATATTTTAGTATTTTATTCTTCATAAATTTATCATACCTAATTTAATATATAAATAGTATTTATTATAATAGTAAACATAATTTTTAGTTACTCTTCTTATTAATTACAAGTGATTTTGATAATTAGTTGGGGTTATTAAATATGTTTTAAATTGAATGATAAGAAAAGAAATAGATAGAGAAAGAGATAAAAAAGAAACAAAGGTAAGAGATGTGAGAAATAATGTAAAAAATAAAATATATTTAGATAAATAGAAATAAATTAGACTAAGGATTAGGGAGAATGATAATAAGAGAAAGATAGCAAGAGAGATGCATGATAGAGTAGATGAGCTAGAATGTGCATGGAGAGAAAGATAAAAGAGATTCATGTATGAAGAGTTGTCAGGAAGAGAGAAAAAATAAATAAAAGATTGAAAAGAGAGAAAGTGAGTGAGGGCAAGAGGTAGAACAAGAAAAGGAAAATATCTAAGAGTGAGAGTACAAGAAAAGAATGGGAGGGAGCATCAATTTATGGAATAATGTAGATTGATAAATGAGTGAATTAGAAGGAGGTTGAGATGATATAGATAAAGGTGAGGTCAAAAGAGAGTGAAAAGTAATCAAGGGAAAGAAAGTCAAAGATAATGAATTAGACAAATACATTGAAAAAAAGTAAAGAGGTAAATAAATATAGAAGAAGAAGCAAAGTGTAGAATATATAATAAAAGGTAGAGAATGAGATTAAATATACATGTATATGTAAAAGATTTGATGAGTAAAGATGTATAAGTAAAGAAATACAACCAATGTGAAGAATAAGATAAAGATAAAGAAGAGAAAGAAAGAAGTGATAATATAAACAAGTAAAGCCTATGACAAAGAATATAATATAGAGAGTGTATACATTGAGACAAAAAGAAAAGAAGCATAGGTGAGGGATGAAGAAATAAATATTAATATAGAGGGTCTTAGAGAGAGAAAGTGAGTGCAAATGGAGAGACAAAAAAGGATAAGGAAAAAGGTATTTATGAAGCTAGATATAAAAAGAGACATATAAGGTGAAACTAAAAAAGAGAGTAAGAGAGACAAGGTACACAATGAGATAAACAAGAAGTAGAAAAAAATTAGATTAAGAGATAAATGAGGAAAGACAAAAAGACAAAATAAAAAAGAAAGGACAAAATCTTAGAGGAATGATGATACAAAAGAAGAGAAAAAAGGGGAACAAATAGGAGTAAATAATGTAAGAGAGTGGTTAAAGAAATTAAATGATAATGAAAGTGGATTACTTTGATGATTGAGGATTAAGAAAAGTAAAGAGATTTAGAATTGAAAAGTGCCTTAGAGATGAAGAAACATGGGGAAGAAGGAAAGGAGATTAAAAAGAGATAGTAGTGGAGTGCAACAAGAGATAAGAGAAAAACGACGATAGGAAGATTAAAAGGTTGAGATTGAGAGTGACAAAGATGGATTATGAGATAGATTTTTGAACAAAAAAGAGAAAGAAAAAGAGATATAGACTGTTGATGAAGAAAAAATGGAGTACAAGTAAAAGAATAAAAGTGAGATTTAAAAAGATAAAGAGAAGAATCACTCAGTAAAGAGTTAAGAGTTCAAAGCAAAAAAGAGACAATGAAAGAGTGAAAGAGCAAGAGACAAAAAAGTGAGGAGCATGAATTTGAGAGTAAGAGAGATGAAAGAGGCGATAAAAGAAGCGAGAAGAAAAAACACAAAGAGGCAAAGTTCGAGATGAAATAAATCATAGATTGAGGAGATAGAAAAAGAAAGAAAGGAATCCACAAAGTAAATGACATAAATAATAAGAAAGGAGGTGAAAGATTCAAAAAAGAGAGAAAGTGTAGCTAGAAAGAGTAAGTTGTAGGAAGGGAGAACAAGCAAAGAAAAATTAAGCAAAGAGAAGGAGAACATAATAATGAGGCAGAGAGAGTTAAATAAAGACATAGAGATTGGTAAAAGAATTGAGAGGGGGAAGACAACTAGGATTTATACATAAGAGAGATGAATGATAGAGTGAAAATAAGAGGACCAAGTGAGAGGAAAAGAGAAATTAAGTAGAGTGTTCAAGATGTTAGAGAGATAATAGGACAATGATGGAGACATTTAGAAAAGAGGAAAAAAAGTAGCCTAATAAAGATAGAAAGAATGTAGAGTGAGAGGCAAAGATAAAGAAACAAATGAAACAATGTCCCAGGTAACAATAAAAAGTATGGGAAATGAGAAGTGAGGAGATCGATGGGTGTGAAAGAGATTAAGAAAATAAGATAAAAAAATTGCAAAAAAGAGAAGGTGATATATAAGAGAGAGTGACTAAGTGAATGATATGTAGATTAAGTGATAGAAGGATAATGGGAGGTGAGAGAGAATGATCGATCACAAAGCCAAATAACACATTGATAGAGATTTTTATTTAGAGAGAGAAAGAGAAAAAAACAAAGAGATAAACAAACATTAGGATTAAGAGAGAGACAAAAAGTAAGAGAGCAATGCAATGAATTAGTTTTTAAAAGAGACACTAATCGAATGAAAAAGAGGACGAAGAGAGAGAGAAGCATTAGAAAAAAAAGAACAGCTTAAGAAGGATAATATCATGGAATAAAGAGTGAAACTTTTGGGAAATAGAAGATAGAATCTATGGTAAAAAAATGTGAAGGAGAGGCACAAATATTTTGTAAGAGAAAAAGTTATGGATAAAGACATAGATAAATGGAGAAAGAGAGAATAACGTTGGAGGGAGATAGAATTAGAAAAAAAAGAATTAATTATTAATATTATAAGACTATTATTTTGAGAAGAAAATATAAAAAATAGTATCATTGATAGTATATTATGAAAATTCTTTAGAATTATTAATTAATGTTATAATAAAGAATTGTTTTAATAACAAGTGTTTTATCAACTTTTCTTAACAAATATAATAATTATTAATTGCCATTATAATCCTTTAAAATAATTTTTATTAATACTAATTATGTTAATATTAATTCAAATCAATTATTTTTATTATTTAATAATATGTTAACTAAATTACAATTTGTTATTAACTAATAAAGTAATATTTATTAGCAAAATAAATTTTAAATAATTTTTACTTGTTTGAATAGCTAATTCTTACTTGTTACAATTCATTTTAATAATAATTAATTATTTTTAATGATTGATTAGGAATGAGAGAACAATATTTAGTAATTGTGTTGACCATAACTAATAAAACTTTTTTAACCATCATTTAAGTATAAAAAGTTATTCCCATGTCAATTATAACTCTAATTTTCTTATGTAAATAACTAATATTGTAAACACAGAAATATGCACAAACACATGCACATGCATACATACATGCACACACACACAGATATGTGCACGGACACAGGCACGTGCACACACATAGGCACACCCACATGCATGCATACATGCACACATATACACATGTAGAAGCACATACATTTGCACATACACATGTGCACACACACACACACACATTACTGGATACACATAATCACACACACACATGAAAATGCACATGAATGAACACATGCACTTATACATACACACACACACACACACTAATCCAAGCACACACATGCACACACTCATGCAAACACACACACACACACACACACATGCTATCACAACCATGCACACGTGTGCACACATGCTCACATGGATGTACTTTGCATTCACATATGCGCACACATGTTATAGCATGCATACACGCACATGCACACATGCATTAACACATTAGAAAAGACACACACACCCACAGACACATGTGTATGCATATGAACCCACATGCACATGCACACACACAAGCATGCATGCATGCAAACAAGCACAAACACATCCCTTCATACACATGAACAAAAACACACCCATGCACTCACAAATGCACACATGTGCATACTTTCACACACACTCACATACACATACACATGCAAGCATGCATGCATGCATGCACACACACACACACACCAACATAAACACCTACACATAGACACACATGTACACATGCATGTATAGACATGCACATGCATATGCACACACACTTAAGCACACACACTTAGATCATACACAGGCTTATACACATGACATGCATAAAATACACACACACACACGTAGGCATGCATGCAAATAATAACACACCCACACCTAAACACATGCCTATAAACATGCATATGTATATGCATGTGCACACATGCACACATGGATGCATACATGCATGCACATGCACGTGTACACATATGCACACAGATTCAAACACACAAGCATGCACACAAGTGAGTGTACACATATACATATGTAGGTACAAGCACTCGTAAACACATGCACTCTCAAAAGCATTGCACAAACATGCCTATCTGCATAAAACACACACTCATGCATATACATGCACACAAAAGCACATGCAAAATTGTGCACATACACATGCACACTCACAAACACAAACATGAATGTATGCACATAATCTCACATGCATGCACCCACGTACACATGCATCTGAAAACACACAAACACGAATGCATCCACACAGACACTTACGCACATAAACACATACACACATGCACACACACTCACACACACACATGCATGCACATACCCACACATGCATATGCATGCATATGAATACATGCACACATGTATTTAGTGCACACACAGATTCACATGTACACACACCCATGCACACACAAGCACCCACACACACGCAATGACACACACATGCATAAGAACACACATTCATGTGCACACGCAAAAGTAGACAGATGAACACACACACTTTCATAGACATGCACATAAACATGCAAACATATGTACATCCACACACACTGACATGCACCCAATTGCACCCATATATATGCAAAAATACATGAACATGCACACACGAACACACATGCATGTTAAAACACACTAAAGCATAGGCACACACACAAGCAAGCACTTATGAATGCATGCACTCATGAACACATCTTCTTGTATTTACACAGGAGCACTCATGTGCACACACACATGTACACATACATGCATACATACATGCACACACATATGCATATACATACACACATGCACATGCATGCAAACATACATATTCACACATGCACACCATCACCCACCCACTAACACACATGTAGAAACACCCACACAGCACACATATACAAATACACACCATCGAATGCACACTTTATATGTACAAACAAACACACACATACATGCACATACACACACGCATGCATGAACATGAATGCTTGCACACATGCATACCATGAACACAAGCACACACCCACCCACACAAATGCACACATGAACACACATGCACACATAGTCTCATACCCACACATACACATATAGATGCACAAGCACAAGCATACATGGCACACATACAGGCATAGCTCACACACACAGAGCACATGCACATGTACACAAAAAGGCTCTCTAACATGTACAACCATGTACCTACACACACACACAGACAAAGATAGGTATATGCACATACACGCACACACACACACAAACATACACACAAAAAACACACACACATGAGTAATCATGCACACAAATAGATGCATAGAAACATAAGCATGCATATGCATGCACATGTGCACATGTGCATACACATACACAAGCACAGACACACACAAATACACACATGCACACACACAGACATACACATATGCACACACAAAAAACCATGTACAAAAATAGAAACATGCATCCACAAACACACACATGCACACAAGCATGCACACATGTGCCTACATGCATGAATTAATAGACACTTCACATGTGCATGCATACACTGAAATAAAAACATGTGCTCTCACATAGAAACATATGGACCCTCACACACAAAGATGCATGCACACTGACTCGCACACACAAGAACACACATACACATAAGCACACGTATAGGCACACACACATTCACATAGGTGCACATGCACACACACATACACAAACATGCACATACATACAAATACATGAATACACACATGCACGAGCACACACATGTGTAGACATGCACAATTGCAGTTGCACAAAAACTCACACATAGAAATGCACACACATATGTAGACACATAAACATGCACAAAAATGTGCATGCAATCACACATGCACAAGCACATGAACATGCACATGCACATATGCATGCTCACATGAATGCATACTCATAAATGTGTGCACAAGTACACACACAAATGCATGCATGTAGAAGCACTTGCATAGACCCATGCACACATGATTGCATAATTGCATATTGATATGCACACACACACTAACAAACATAGCACATAGGAATACAAATAGCCACATATATAGATGTGCATTCATACACACACACACATGTACACCCAAACCTAGATACACCAATGCACGCAACCACAAACATGCTCCCACACAGCCATGCAACCAGACACATAAGTGTGCATGTGCACACACAAAAACTTATGAATGCACACACACACAAACACAAATACTAACATAAACAAGCACCTAAACACACACATGCATGCATGTGAACACACAAATAAACCCCCACACACACACTGACAAACACACACATATATGCTTGCTGGTAGACACATAATGATACACATACACTCATGCATGTGCAAAGCCACACATGCACATACATGTAAGCACACATGCACACATATGCAAGCACACACCCACACACATATAGTCACACATAGACACAAAAGAACTTTCACATGCATGCAAACACTAATACACATGCACATGTGAAAATGTGTAAGCATACATACACACATGCATGCACACATGCATGCACCTACGCACACATGCACACAAACACATGTAGAAACCACACTAATACACACACTCATACGTGCCTGCATGCATAGACAAACATAAACACACATGTACGAATGCAGACACACTCACACACCATCATACCCATGCTTGCATGTATGCATGCAAGCACTGAATGCATGCACACACACACATGCTTGCATCAACACGCACATAAGCACACACACACACACATGTGCACACTCATACAAAATGCATCCACACACACACACACATGAGCACATGCACATACACATGCACACAAACAAAAAAAAGTATATACACATAAGTACACACATGAAAAATCATGCACAAGTGCATATAAATACTTGCACACACACACACACACTCATGCATGCACATATGCACAAACACACATACATATGTTTCCACACATAATAGCACCCACCCATATGCATACCTAAACACACATGCATGCACAACATAGAAGTAGACACACGTGAGTACATTCACACACATAGATAGAGATGTACATACACACACATGCATGTCAACATTTACACATACATAAACACCTTCACAGATGCACATACACACACATGCAAACATCTACATACAAGCACGTGCAAGCATTCACACACATGCATGCACACATATACAAAAGTAGACATACTCACACTAAAGCATGCATAGACATATTAACACATGCACATACAAGAACACATGAACACACAAGTACACACACATAGATCCACAAATACCTACTCACACATGAAAACCAACATATAGACACATACACATGCACATGAACATGCTCTCATGCATTCATACATATACATGTATGCACATACAGACAAATATACAGACATACAAATGCAGACACATAAAAGCACACATATATAGAGACACACAAATGCATGCATACACACACACACACATGCACACACATAGGATCACACACACACATGAAAATGCTCATGCTGACATAGGCACGCACGCATGCATGCATGCATACACATACACACGAGCACATGCACACACACACATATATGTGCATACGTGCACACACACATGCTTGTGCATACACATGCACATAGACACACAAAATCCATAACACTCCCACATATGTACGCACACAAATATGTTCAGATAGACACATGCACACAAATAGGGACACACATGTATATACATGAACATATGCATTTACACATGCCAAGAACACACACATCCATAAAGGCATGCATGGACATGTGTACATAGGTACACAGACATGCATAAGCAAGCACACACACACAACATATACATGCACATGCATGCACAAATATGCACACACACATACACTAATGCACAAACATAGACACACACTTGTGCACACATATACATACACATGGACTCATGCACAACTACATACATGCACACATAGACACTTGTACACACACACACATATGCACATGCATGCACACACGCATGTACCCTCATAGACATACACACATATGTAGGAACACACACAAAGGCATAACATGCAAACTTGCACAAATACACAAGCACTCATATACACACCTAAAACATACATATATGTGTGCATGCACGCACAAACACATGCATACCTACATGTACACACACATAGATTAAAACACACTTATGCGATTGTAGAGACGCACACACATGCATAGTCACAAACAAATGTGCACATGCACATGCACAGACATACATATTGTGAACAAGAATCCATGCACACACATGCAAAATACACATGCAAACACCCCTCATACACATTCACACAAGCACACACAAACACACACACACAATTACGCTAAAACACCCACACAAGCATGCAAACACACTCAATCACAAAAGCACATATACACACATAAAAACATGCACACACAAAAACATATGCACACCCCACGCACACATGCAATCACATAGATACACACACACATGCACAAACACACACATAAACAAAAAATCATGCACAAATGTATATACGCACGAACACGGGCACACATGTACTCACATGTGCATACACACACATAGACGTGCATACACACATAAAAACAAGCATAAAGAAAGACAAACATAGGCAAATGAACACACATACATATCCGCATCTATATACACATGCAAACAAACAAACATACTGACACACGCATTCACAAAAACACACATTCATGCTCATATGCACACATACACACACACATGAATCCATAGACACATATGGACTCACATGCACACATGTATATGCATGCATTAACACACATGTGCACACACCCACATGCACACACATACATACACAAGCACACACACATACACACACATATGTGCACATGCTCACACATGCACATAAATAGACACACACACATGCACACACGAATATGTATACAAACATGTGCATGCACATGAACACACACACATGCACTTATGTGCACATGAAAGCACACAGACACACATGCATATACACTTGGGCACACATAACCCATACTTATATACATGCGAAGTCATAAACACAACACATACACATGAACACACCACATGTTCACACATGCATACACATAAACACAAACATGCACTTAAGCATACACAAGTGCATGATGTACACACACATGCACATGCACACAGATATGCAAACCCACTCATCAACACAAAACCACATGTAGACGTATGCCTACATGCATGCATACAATCACACACATACACACAAGAACATGCATACACATGCACCACATGAACACACATGCATGCATACACACATATATGCATACACACATGCACAAACACACACTCATAGACACAATCACATGAATCCATGCATACACATGCACATGCACAAAGACACACGAGCAAGGACAAGCTCCTGCATATGCACATTTACACACATACATAGATACATGTACACATACACATGCATAAGCTTCTAAACATGCACATGCATGCACAAACATACTTACACACACACACAAGAGCACATGTACACATATGCACATGAACACACACGCACATATATGAACATGAAACAACATATACAAACCTTCTTGTATATGCACATGTGCATGAATACACACACTTGAATTCAAGAACACAAAAATAAACTATGCACATGCATGCAAATATATGGAAATAAATGCACATGCACACAAAGATACATGAATATACATATACAAACATAACATAAGCAAGCACATTGGCACACATGTACACACAAACATATATGCATGCACATACACATATACATGCATATGTGCATGTCCACACACATACAAACAGATGCACACACATTCATACATGTAGATGTGCACACACATGCTCATGAACACACGCACACATACAAACTCTTGTACATGCGCACACACATGTACCCACACGCACATGCACACACATACACTGACCTATAAATGAATGCACAAGAACACATATTTACACAAGCATGCACACAAACAAACACACAAACAAACCCACATATGCACAAGAGTGTGAGTATACACACATAAACCCACACACACCAACGCACAAGAACCCACACACACATTTATGCATGTGCAAAAACACACACACACCAACACACAAACCCTTACACACATGTGCATGCAAACATAAATGTGTGCATCTACACTCACACACATGCAAACACACCTACACAAGCATGCACACACAAACATAGATGAATATACATGCACATGCATATACAGACATACATACACACCTAAACATGAATGCACACACAAGCACCCAAACACAAACACACATGCATACACTCACACATACACATTGATGCACAAACACACAAAATAACACATGCACATATGCAAACAAGTGCAACCACACACACACTTTCATAGGCACACATGCACGCTCACAAACAGACACACTCACGATTAGACCCACATATACAAATGCACATGCACACAAACACACAAGCACATGCACCCGCACAAGTACACGTACTTGCATACACACAAATATAAGCACATAAAAGCACGTGTGCACATACAAACTTCCATGCATACATGCACATGCACACTCTTATACAACATGCCCATGCCTAAACACACATATAAATACATAAGTATGAACACACACAATACATATACACACACTAGCACACAGCAATACACACACACATGCACATGCACACGTGCATACACATGCATGCACATACAAATGCCCAAATGCACACATAGATATGCATGGACACACACATACACACACTTGTGCACGAATGCATCCATGCATCCACACATGCACACAAACACAAGAACCCAAACACATAATCACACAAATACACAAATGCACATATGCATACATGCACACACATGCACATAAACATACACATTCTTGCATACACATACACAAACAAACAGAAAAGATAATCACACTCTCACAAAAATTAACACACACACACACACATACACATCTACACATATGCCCACACACATGCACACACACACATATACATGAATCTACACACACTCCAACACAAATGCACACAAGCCCCCCACTCACACAAGCACACCTAAAACACGTAAATACACAAGCATGCATATACACATACGCCTGTACTGACACATACACATAAACAAGCACATATAGACACAATAAGACACACATACACACATGTGAATAGATATACACATAGACCAACACACATAGGCATGCACACACACATGTACAAATACATGCATGAACACATGCTTACACACAAATGTACATACACACACACATGTACATAGACACTCAGTCATGAGCACACACATGATCACACACACACACACAAATAAGCACACGCATGTGCACATGCTTACAAAATAACAAACACCCCCAAACACACACTCACATACACATACATATGCTCACATATGAACCCACACACAAACACATATGGACATGCATAAATTTATAAACATAAACACACACACAAACATGCACAAGTACAGACATGCATCAAACACATGCACATGCAAACAAATGTTGCATACCCACATGCATGCACATGCATTGACATTTAATTTAACACACATGTATGCAGGCACAATGGAGCATGTGGGCACACACTTCTAAACTTGCAAATGCAATCATGTATACACACCCACACTCATGCATAAACACATGTAAGATAGGAAGCATAAAAGAAAACACAAATGCATACACTCTTGCAACAACACACATACACACATGTGCACCCATGAGATACACCAACACAAAGGAATGCAGTTGAACAAAAAATGTGTGCAAACTAACACTAACATGCACATGCACTTGCATAAGCAAGAACAAGCAAACATAGAGGCACACACATATGCACATGCACATGCATGCACACACACACACATAAGCACACTCATTCACACACGTATGTACACACATGTGCACATATGCACAAACATACACATGCACACAAAAACACACACTCACACTCAGAAGTACACAAGTGCATGCACATATAGATAAGAATAAGAACACACACACATATAAAAACAATGCACATATGTGCACACACATAAACACACATAAATTGATGCATACATACATATGCACACATAAACACACATGGAAACATACACATATAAACTAAATGCACATATGCGCACACACACAAATGAACATTCACACATGTACACCCACATTCATGCATGAACACACTCCTACACACCCACACACACTTATTCACATACATTGGATCACACAAATTCACAAACTCCCACATGCAAGCCTATGAATGTAGACACACAGGCACACACACACACACAAATATTTTCATACAAACACATGAACACATACACATATACAGTCACACAAACACACACAAAAGCATAAGCACACACATGCAGACACACTCAAACATGCTTGCAAACACATATTCAAACATGCACAAACACACACATGTGCATAAACACAAGCATGCAAGAATATGCACAAACACACATGAATGCACACACAAATGCATGCACACACACATTCAAACTCACATTAACACATGCACACAAAAACATGCACACACATCCACATGCACATACACTCACATACACACACACACCAATACACTCACAAACTAGCATACACACATGCATACACAAAAAAAAATGCACACACACTTGCATCTCAAACACATACATATGCATGCACACTCACATGCATGCATAAACACACACACCCATGTGCACACACACATACACACATAGGAACATGCACACACACATGCACATGTATACTCAAAAACACACACACATGCTTACAAATATTTACAAAAACCCATAAACATACAAACATAAACATATGAAGACTTACACGAATGCATACACCCACAAACACATATACACACGCATGCACACATCTACACATGTATGCACACATATATGTATATGCACACACATGAATGCAAAAACACATTCACATTCAAAAATGCACAATGTATGCACATGCATACACACACATTCACACACGTGCAAACACATTTACATGTACACACACATGCACACATGTGCATGCACACACCCACACCCATACTCCCACATGCACATGCATAGTTAAACACATAAAGATAGATGCACCTGATTACAGACATATAAATTCACACACATGCACACACACACATACATGTGCACAGCCATACAAACACATCAGCACACACATGCAACCACAAACAAACATGCATTCAGGTACAAACACACTAATGAACTCACACACACAAACACAAAAGTGTACTTGCTCGTACACATGCACAAACACATACAACCACACACATGAGGTCGCATAAACAAAGGCTTGAACACCCATACACATACACTCATAGGCATTCATGCTCATAGAGACACACATATGCACATGCTCACACACATGCACAAACACCCACAAACAAACATTCACACACACCAGCATATGTACACACACATATGCACATACATGCACACACATGCACATACATGCACACACATGCATATACATGCATACAAAAATAAATGGACACACAAAATCACACATAAAAAACAAACTGGCAAGCACACATACCCATGCAAGCACATGCACACACACAAGCACATATGCATACACAAAAGCACACAACCATACAAGTACACATATTTTTACATAACTATAGAAATGCCAATGCACACACATACACATGCATATGAACACATAACCACAACTACACTTGCACTCACACACACATGCACAAATAGATATATACACACACAAAGATGTATGCACACAAACACATCTACACACAAACATATACACAAATACAGATAACACACTTCCACAAACACACACACACATACATTCACATGTGTGTGCATGCATACCCAAAAACTAACACATGCAAATGCATGCACACACACGCACTTGTGCAAGCAGACACACAAGCACAAACACATGCACATGCATATGAAAAAACATGCACACACTCACACACACATTTGCACAAGTACATGCACATGCACTCACAAGCACTTGCACACACACACAAAAACATGCACGCACACACACACATGCACACTCACACATACACACACACACATGCATGCACACTCACATATGAACACACAATTGCACGCACATATTCACACACACACTAAAACATGCATTTACAAACGTGCACATGTGAACACGTATAGGAACACACACATTAGCACTAAGAAACCCCCCCCCCCCCACACACACACACACACATACACATACATGCACGCATACACACACATGTCCAAACATATATGCACACAACCACAAATGCACATACACAAACACACACATGTAGGTATTCACACACATACACACAAATACATGTACACACATGAACAAGAACACTCATGCACACACACAAATGCACATGCACAAGCATGCACACACTTGCACAAGCACATGCACATGCACACACACACACAAAGGTGCCTGTACCCACACAAAATCACACTCACACATTCATTCATAGGCACATGCACTTATAAACATGATGAGGTAAAAATGCATTATGCACAATTGCATATGCTTATACACACAAACATGCACCCTTACACATTGACATACACAAAGACACATAGAGATAGGTGCACATGCACACACAGACATATGAATGCAGGCACACACATAAATACACTCGCACAAATGTGCACTCACACAATCATAGCCACGTGCACATAAACACACAGATGCAAACAACCACATACCCATGTATAAGCATTCACACATACATAGATACATATACCATGTATGCACACACTTGCACATACCCTTGCACTCATATGCACATACGTGCAAGCATATACAGAAACACACATACATGCATGCACATGAACACACACATACACATACACATGCACACACATATAGACACACATGCATAAACATATATGCACATGCACACATAAATAAGTAGACTTGTGAACACAGACAAATATATAGACATGCATGGATGCACATGCACATGTAGGTACAAAAGCACACACTCACGTATGCACAAAGACATGTACACACACACATACACATACAAAAGCATAGATGTGCAAACACATGCATTTCCATGCACACAAGCATGTCACACACATGTAGGCATGCAAACACATACCACATGCACACATATAAACATGCTTACAAACATACATGTAAAAACATGCACATGCACTCACACATAAAAACCCAAAAATTTGCACACATGCTCACAAACTCACACAAACACATATACACACACACATGCATGCTAGAAAGAGCATGCACACATGGACTTGTGCTACAAAGCTAGACACACAAACACATGTGCATACAAAATTGCACACACAAGCACACCTAAGCACATAAACACACATGCATGCACACACACACAACCATGTGTAGAAAAGGGAATTTAAGCATATGCACATACATGCACATTCACTCGCACTCATAGACATGCATATGCACACTCATGCACTCATACACACACATAGGCAAACCAATATACATACACACTCATAGACACATGCATGCACATGCCCACACACATGAATACATACACACACATGCACACGTGAACACACACTAATGCACCCACATTGATGCATGCACACCTACATGAACATGCACACACATGCACATGCTCACACAAATACACCAACATACTCAAGACTATGCACACAGACACACATGCATACACACACACAATAAGTTGCACTCATATACACACACATCTAGACATATAGATAAATGCACATACCAATGCACACAAATGTATACACACATAAACACACATAAATAAATACACACATATACACACTTGAATATACACATGCACACACATACAGTACATGCATAGACATATGCTCCACATGCACACACATGCAAACACACATGCACAAAAACACATACACACTACCATAGACACACATAGACATCCTTACATACTCATATGTGTATACACTCACACACACATGCACACACAAAAATACATACGCCCACACATCCACACACACACACACACTTAGAACATGCACATACACATACATAAAAACACATGCACACATAGGCATGTAAGAAAGAAAATGTACACAAATGCTCAAACAAATGTGCACACACACACATAAACACATTTTTAAATGCACACATGCATCAACATACACACTTGCACACATGCATAAGCACATGCATAAGTAGACATACATGCCATAAACTCACAAAAGACCAAACATGCACTTAAACATGTACTAATATGCACACTAACTCACACACACACAAACACAATCACCCACATACACACACCTAAAAAAATATTGGCATGCATGTGCACATGCACAAAAGCACACATGCAAACACACATATGCAAACACATAGACACACATGCATTAGCACATACATATGCTCACACATTTTCATGCATTGATATGCATGCACATAGGCACACACATGCTCATATTAACATGCACACAGACACATGTGTCTGTGTATGTAAATGTAGACACACATATACAACCATACTCATGGATATGCCAACATACACACACACACACTTGCATTCACACACACACATGTGACCACTTGTACACACATGCACATACATAAACCCCATCACACACCAGCACACACATGCACACATGTGCACCCCACACACAAACACATGTACACACATAAACACACCTACACAAAAAGACACACATTCGTAGGCACACATGCATGCTCACATAGGCCCCTACACATAAGCACACACATATATGCATGCATATGCACAAGCACACACACATGACCAAAAACACAAACATTCATAGGAATGTAGACACCAACACACACACATGTAAGTACACACATGCATGTGCAAAACAACACACTCACACACATGCAAACACACACTTGACAACACACATATACACATGCACAAGCACATACATACAATCACACAGAAAAGCAAATATGAGCAGAAGCACACACACACCTGCACAAGTAGGTATGCATAACACACACACAAACATAGCCATGCACACACAAACAAACATAGCCATGCACACACACACAAACATAGCCATGCACACATACACACATGTACACATAGAAACACACACACATGCACATAAGCACACCAAAAGGAATAGGCACAAATACATATATATATATGCATATGAAGATGCATACAAAAATATAACCACGCACACATGCAAGTAGACATCCACTAGAATGCATAAGTCCGAACACAGAGGAACAAAGAAACACACATAGGCATTAGATGCATGCTCAAGCATACACATGCATAAACACATATATGGACTTAGATATGAACAAAAATGCATACACACATGCATGTACAGATGTATGCATATGCACATCGATACAAACATAAATACATGTAAACATACACACATGTACACAAGTACACACACACATAAACACACAAACAAATACATATACGCACATGAATGCCCATGCATACACAGGCATGTTGACACACACACACACTCATTCACATGCACTCAGACAAATATGCTCACACAAATACATACACACACACGCACACATGTAGACACAAGCATAACCACACACACAAATGCACATGCACATGCACAAGGACATGCAAACACAAACACATACACACATACTCACAAAAACACACATGCATGCATGCAAACACACAAATGCACACACACACACTCACACATGCACACATAGACACATGTGTACACTCATGCATGTACAAATGCCCAAAGACACACACACACATATGCATGCATATGCATACTTATACAAAAACATGCATGCACACCCATGCACATGCATATGCATAAAAATTCACATATACTCACACTTGCACATGTACTCACATGTACAAATAGACATGCATACCCATGCACACATGAATATGCACATACACATACACTAGCACACACTCGCATAAGACCACACATGAACGCATATAAACATATACACACACATGCACTCACAAACACAAACACACACTCATACCCATGCACACATGCACAAGCATGCACACTCACTCACACGAACATAGGCACATGCATGTAGACATATAAACACATGTACACATGCACAAGCACACTCATGCACATAAGTATACATAAAGACATGGGCATAGAATCGCACAACCACATGCACACACAAACAAAAGCATACATGCACATATATGTAGTAACACATACTTCACCCACATAAATGCACTCACACATGCATGAAATAAACCTACATGCTTACACATGCATACAAACATAATGGTACAAGCACACAAGCACAATTGTACAAACACGTACGAATGCATAGGCAAATACAAATACATTCCTGAACATACCACACAGAGATACTAAGATGCCCAAACAAACAGCTACACACATGCACGAATGAAATCACATATCGACACACACAAATGCACATGCACACTCAAACACATTCACACCCACACATAAACACATATGTACACTTACACATACACATACATGCACATGCACCCATAAAAATACAAACATATGCACACAAACTCACACATATAAACACGCACAACCAAACACATGCATAAAGACATGCAAACACATCCACTCGCATGCATGCATGCACTCACACACTCAACATACACAAAGACTCATAAACGCATCCACATGTGTGAAAAGAAAGCACACAAAAATATTGGAATACACACACACACAAATGCACACACATATGAACATAGACTAACAAACATACCCACACATACGTATGAATGGGCACGCATACACACACATGCACACACACAAACCCACACACTCCAACACAAATGCACACACCCAAAACATGCACAAGAATGCACGCATACCAACTTAGACAAACATGCTTGCTCACATGCACGCACAACTTCAATTGCATACAAATGCATGCACGCATAGACACATACACACATGCACATGCAAACATGCACATAAAAATAAAAACACATGTACACACAAACAAAAAACATACACGCACACACATACCCATACACACTAATGTGCACACCAACTCATTTATGCATATGCACACATACACAAATACAAAATCATACATGCATGCACACAAAAGCACAAACAACAAACATGCATATAGATATGCACACAATTACGTGCTGACATAAAACATACAAACAAGTATAGATGCTCATAAAAACAAGCATTGACATAGATAAAAACACACATGCAAATATGCATGCACAAGCACACAAAAATGCACACATGCACACACATGAATAATTGCATGCATGCATGGACCTACACATACACATGGCCTACATGTGTACACACATGCACATACACAGACAAACTCACATACACACATAAGCACCCGCATACACCAACACACATTCACTCACACACACTCATGTATGTGTGTGCATAGGCACACAAATGCGTAGCACACACACATAACCACCCACACACACCTAGACATACACTGACACTCAAATGCAAGCACACACACACAAACCCACACACATCGACATATACACACATATACATGCACACACAAAAAGGACATAAACATAGATGCCAAGCCATGCACATGCACATAGGAACATATACCCATGAATAGACACACAAAGGTACACATTCTCACACACACAAACACATGCCCAAGCATAAATGCACATCTACACATAAAGACATACATACAAGCACAATGCAAGCATAAACTCACACATGCACATACATATATACAAACATATGTGTGCATGTAAAAATATGTACAAACGCCTACACATGCCTACATACATGCACACACACATATGCACACCTGCATGGATGCACACATATACACATATACACACACACACACACATTTGCAAATGCACGTGCACGTGCACACACACACACTTTCATGAATACATGTTATCACACACACACATTGACAAGCATATATGAATGAACACATGCACTCATACATACACACACACACACTCAAATGCTCACACACATACACACCCATACATGCTGTCACATGCATGCACACATGCTCACATGTATGTACTTAGCACACACATATGCATGCACATGTAATAGCATGCATACATGTACAGGCACACATGCAATTACACACACCCACATAGACACATGTGCATGCATATACACTCACATGCACATGCACACACACAAGTATGCATGCATGTAAACAAGCACAAAACACATACCTACACACACACACTAACATGCACACATGCATGCAAATAGTCATATACTCACCTGTGCATATGCCAACGAACATGCATATGCATATGCATTTGCACACATGCACACATGAATGCATACATGCATGCACACACACACACACACCAAGATGCATGCACATGCACATGCACTTGTACAAATGTGCACATAGACACGAACAAACAAGCATGCACACATGTGAATGTATGCACGTACACGTGTAGGTACATGCACTGGCACACACATGCACACTCATTCATATATATATATATATATATATATATATATATATATATATATATATATATATATATATATATATATTTACACACACAGAGAAGCATATGCAAACCTATACACTTACACACCCATACACACACAAACACATACATGAATGTATGCACATAATTCCACATGCATGCACCCACACACACATGCAAGTACAAACACACATAAGCACTTATACACACACACTCCATATGTGCATGTACACACACATGCACATGCACCTAAACACATGCAAAAATATGTGCACACACAAGCACACATAGATACATGTTCACTTACACATGCATACAAGCACAATGCACGCATTCACATACACACACTCTTGCACACACAAACTCAAGCATGCACATACGTACATATACACACATACACACCAATACATGCATGCAAATATACTCACAAACATACGCTCATGCACATGCACACACACACACACACATATGCATTCATGTATGCAAATGCACACTCATGCATGCTTACATCATGTATGTACTTTAACACACAAATGTACACACTTGTGCACACACACACACATGTATACACACTTGCACACACTTGTGCACACAAACACATGCACACACAAACACAAGCATAGGTATACATGCTCTCAAAAACAAGCACATACACACACAAGATCACACACATAAAAGCACATTTGCATGCCCAAACACACACACACACACACACACGTACACACATACACTATCACATGCATGTGCATGTGATCACACACATAGACATTCATGCACCTACACATACACATGTGCCTTCATGTGCACATACATGCACATGCACATAAATCCACACACACACACATGCAAGCACCCTAATGCACCCACACACACACACAAACACATAGACATGCATGCACACTCATGTACTTTTGTGCATAGGCATACAAACATATGAACATTCACACACACACACACCTAGACATATGCCCTTCAACACACTCAAATTCAAGCACGCACACACAAACCCACACACATCCACATGCACACACACATACACATGCATAAACACACACACACACACACAAAGACATACATATTATGTACAACCATGCACACACACATTAGTGCATGTGCACACTAACACGCATACAAAGGAATACATGATCACAGACACAAACACATGCCTAAGCATCGATGCACATATGCACACACACACATTTAAGCACAATGGACACAAAAACTCACACAAACATATACACACACATGCATGCTTACAAACATTTGCACAAATGCATGCACATGTATACATACATGCACACATGCAGACACACATATGCACACATGTACACAAATGCACACTCATGCACTCTTACACCAGGCAAGTGCTCTAGCACACATGCATGTAAACACATATGCACACACATATAGACACCTGTACTCAAATAGGCACACACATGTGCATGCAAACACATACACACACATACCTAATCACATGCATGCACACACATAAATGCATGCTCTAACTCATACATATGTGCCCACTTGTGCACACACATGCACAAGTAGATAGGCCCACACACACACTTAAGCACCCACACACACATGAACACACACACACACAATTGCACTATTACACACTTATGTATGCATGTGCACATGCACAAACACTCATACATGCATATTTTGTTACACCCCATTTTTCCTAGGCTGATTTTTGGCATACATTTTTTTTTTTTTTTTTTTTTTTATATAGACAGCTCAGTTCGTCCCATACCAACCTGAGTAGCCTACGAAAACATAGGATATAACACATCATTACACACCTACTTTCCTTAACAATGTGGATCCCATCTCCCGGGTACACCGTCAAATCAGGTTCATGACTCCTGAATTAACAGATGGACTCGCGCAATGTTACTCCTACTAGACCCAATACTCCTAACCCATACCGGTAGGAGAACCGATCTAATAGAAGTCTAAACCCCCACGGTTAAGTTCCATAGTCATGTAATGACCTCACCATCAAACAAAAAGATATATAACATCCACAATAAAATATGGCACTCCACACACCATACTCCAAGACAATAAAATAAAACAGTGAATGAAACTACATCACAAGAATAAGATCCAAGTCCAACAAGTGTAATATTATCCAACCAGACATAAGTCAGAATTACCCTCACATATTACATGACATATGAGAGTAACAATCTCATTAATTACATCCAACAGCAACAATCATCTAACCAGAATATCTCAGACAATCACCAATCAGAAATCCTTCACAAGCCTGCTGACCACGATCCCACCTAATCCGGTAGCGTCAAGTCTGCCGAGCCACTGAAAATATATAATACAGGAATGAGCTATGCCCAGTAGGAAAGTCAGCTAGTAAAACTCACATGCAAGAGAAGGATAATAGCAAAAATACAGGAATACAGCATAACAATGTACGGTGGATAGGCACTCTCAGTCCCAGACTCCGACCAACCACAGCCACCCCAGTCACACCAGAGTAGCTCTCCTCTGGGCTACCAGGCAACGTGCCAGTGGGAACGCCCATCTCGAAACACGCATGGCGCCTAAGCACCCGACACCGCAGTGTCTCTCGTCAATCAATCTCCTGGAGACTACAGACAGATCCAGTCACATAATCTCTAGCCAACGTGAGACACCCCTGCCACCCTAAGGCGCGCAGGCCTACACACTTGGCTAGCCACTGCGAGACACCCCTGCCACCCTCAGGCGCACAGGCCTACACACATGGACCAGGAGAGATTGACTCAGCCACCGTCCCAAGGAGTCCTCTACCAACAACTTCCATAGAAGCTCACGCCCCTACAGTCATTGCCAATCTCTAACTCCAAGATTCGGCAACATGTGTCCAGGTACAACAAGGCGTATACCAGTCTACATGTATACTGTGGAAGCTAAGTCCGAACCGCACAGTTACCTACCACAACTACCCTAAAACATCATATAGGGTCTATAGTAGTCCGGTCCAATATGCCAATCCATGAAATATGCCAATACTGAATAAACTGACTCAATCCATGCCGTTGCCATCAAAGCAACACAATTGTCAATTACTGACTGTTCTGGTAGCATCCGTGTACCATACCTTTGTCTGACTGTTTCCAGCTGTACTGTCATCAGTGATAACATTTTTCCCCACTTCAGGAAATTTGTTCTTTACCTACTGATCTCTAGAATTTTCGAAATTTCTCATTTCCAAGTTTTCTGATTTTCCTTGAATTTCCTAAATGTAATTAATTCCTAAATCTCAATTATCGAGTTTTTCCTAAATTTGAAATATCAAATTTTGCATTTTATCCATTTTTTTTTCCAAAATTCGGAATAATTCCCCGAATTTAAAATTTTGCTATTCACTATACCGCGCCGAATCCCCTGAATCGCATCTTGCCACCAGTTCGGCTTTCATGCTGAACCAAACCCCGCCGGTCAGTTATTAATCCGAAATTCAGCCGACGCTTATATATAATATTAATGATTAATATTATTATTATTCTCTTAATAATTCAACTAATCCCTAATTAATCCTTAATTCGTCTCCTTCCTTCGCCCGTCGTCCGCGAAACCCCAGCCGCCGCAATAGCCGACCAATACGATCATTCCGTCGATTTCCGGCGACTGCGTACAAGGAGAACATGTTCGTACTATCCTAATGTTCCAATAATGTCGCTAATTTCCTAAGGTTCAAATCAAGTTTTCCCGCCGAGCAGTTTCGTCTAATCCTCATGTTGACAATTCACGAAATTATAGTTCTAGCATTATACAATCATATTAACATGAATAAAGTGGCATATTTAAATTCTCATGCTTGGTAATTTTCCAATTTCGGCGAAACAAATTAACGTCCCGAAAACCCTAACATGCAATTTTCGATAATTTGCACAATTAGCTTCAAAAATCACATTCGCATGCTTAGATAGAGATTTGCAAACTAATACATGCTTCAATTTGCTAATTATCTAATTTAAATATCTGAAATTCCTACCTCGAAGACGCCGGCGACGGTGAAGCTTGTCCGCAGCTCGCCGCAGCTCCTCGCCGAACGAATTTGGTCTCAAACGACTCTCCTCGGTCTCGTGGATCTCCGGGCACAAAAAGCCCCTTGCCAGGCCGCCGGAATCACGCGCCGTACGCCGGGAATTTCCTCGCTATCGCCGTCGAACGAAAACCCTATTCGCTGCTTCGCGAGGGTTTTTATACCCCGGGCCGACACGGTGAACCCGTTACGCGTTCGACACGTTTTCGACACGTGAGCACCCGATACGCGCTGTCAACACGCTATCCACACGGTAAGCACACAATACGCGCTGTCGACACGCTATCGACACGGTAAACACCCGATCAGCCGGTTCGATCTCACCCGCCGATCTCGACCGTCCGATCCGCTTATTAGAACGCACACGCAAACTCACCCGGCGAACCGCCTCCGCCTCCGCTGAACCGTTCCGGTCCGGTTCACGCGCGATAAAAAGAACGATTTCCGGTTTAATTTAATTAGATTTTCGAATTTCTAAAAATCTAATAAATCCAATTAAATAGGGAAAATTAATTAAAAATTCCTCGGTGCTCCGAAAAATTCCCAAAAGATTTCAGAAATTCCAATAGCCTACAATTGAGTTCCTGGCTCATCCTACTGTCGATTCGAAATCATCTAAGCCACAATTAATTTATTAAAGATCAAATACATAAAATTTTACCGGGTATAACAATCTCCCCACCTTATCAGGAATTTCGCCCTCGAAATTCAGCAAGAAGTTCCGGCCATTTTTCAGCAACATCCTGCTCTAGCTCCCAGGTTGCCTCCCTTTCGTCATGTCTATTCCACAGAACCTTGACCATAGGAAACGACCTGTTCCTCAGCTGTCTGCTGCTCTCCTCGAGGATGCGAACTGGTAGTTCCACATAAGAAGAATCTGGTGCCACTTGTAAACCAGGAAGATCATCACTGATGCAATGAGAAGGATCTGGCACATATTTCTTGAGATTCGAAACATGGAACACATTGTGAATCTCAGTCAGATGCTCAGGAAGTGCCAACCTGTAAGCCACTTCACCGATCCTCTCCAGAATAGGATAGGGTCCAATGTAACGAGGTCGAAGCTTAGAAGGCTTTTCAAACCTGAATAGACCCCGCATAGGACTGACCTTCAGGAATACCCTATCTCCCACAGAAAACTCAACAGCCTTGTGCTTAGGATCATAATATTTCTTCTGGCGATCCTGCACAGTACGTAATCTGTCCTGCAATAACTTGACTTCCGCTGTGGTCTCCTCTACAATCTGGGGTCCCCACACTCTCCTGGAATCACCCTCCTCCCAACAAAGAGGAGATCTGCACCTACGCCCATACAACGCCTCGTAAGGTGCCATACCAATCGACGCCTGGAAGCTGTTATTGTACACAAACTCTACCAAGGGTAATCGTCTAGTCCAATCTGTTGAGTAAGTTTGTACGCTCAAGCGTAGCAAATCCTCCAAGGTCCGAATAGTCCGCTAAGACTGTCCATCCGTCTGAGGATGATAAGCAGTACTGAACCTTAACTGTGTACCCATGGCAGTGTGTAAGCTCTTCCAAAACTGTGATGTGAATTTGGCGTCTCTGTCAGAAATAATAGAACGGGGAATCCCATGCAATCTGACAATCTGCTGAATATATATCTCTGCCAACTGTGCCGCTGAATCCGTCTTCTTAATGGATAAGAAATGGGCTGACTTGGTCAATCGATCTACGATGACCCAAATAGCATCAAAACCTTGTCTGGTACGAGGAAGACCAGTCACAAAGTCCATAGTGATGTCATCCCATTTCCACTCTGGAATCGGCAATCTCTGTAACAGTCCTCCAGGTCTCTGGTGTTCGGCCTTAACTTGCTGACATGTAAGGCATTTCCTAACAAAGGCAGCAACATCTTTCTTCAAACCTCTCCACCAGAAAACACTCCTCAAATTCCTGTACATCTTGACTTCTCCAGGGTGCATAGCCAAGGTTCCATAGTGAGCCTCCCGAAGGATCCTCTCCCTGAACTCCTGATGTGATGGTACACACCAGCAACCCCTGAAGGTCAAAATGTCGTCTCTGAGAGCAAAGTCTCCTCCCAATCCCTGCGATGCCAACTCAATCTTCTCCTTCAGCTCTTCATCACAAAGCTGAAGGTCACGCATCTCAGATAACCAGTCAGCCCGAATAGTCAATGAGCTGAGTCTGTGAACCAGTCTCTGAATAGACAACTGTTCCTGACATCTTTCAACATTCCAATCCAAGTCTGGTATAGAGTCACAGACTAACATATTATGCACGACTGCGTGTCTGCTCAAGGCATCAGCCACTGGATTAGCCTTCCCCTCGCAGTAGTTTATTGTCAGCTCGTAATCCTTTATCAGTTCCAACCACCTCCTCTGCCTCAAGTTCAGTTCCTTCTGAGTGAACAGATACTTAAGACTCTTGTGGTCAGAGAAGCAATCTACAGGAACTCCGTACAAATAATGTCTCCATATCTTCAAGGCAAAAATGACAGCAGCTAACTCCAAATCATGAGTGGGATAATTCTTCTCATGATCCTTCAGTTGCCTCGAAGCATATGCTATAACTCTGTTATCCTGCATCAGTACGGCTCCCAAACCTATGTGTGAAGCATCAGTGTACATCTGATACGACTTCTCCTGTGTGGGTAACATCAATACTGGAGCGGTGCTAAGCCTCTACTTCAGCTCTAGGAAAACTGTTCTCACAACTCTCTGTCCACTCAAAAGATTTTCCCTTCCGGGTCAACTGGGTTAGTGGAGCAGCCAGTCTAGAAAAGTGAGGAACAAATTTCCTATAGTATCCAGCCAAACCAAGGAAACTCCGGATCTCAGTGACAGAAGATGGCCGTTTCCAATCAATAATAGCTCGTATCTTGTTAGGATCAACAGCCACGCCCTCCGCACTGACAATGTGTCCTAAGAATGCTATTGAGTCCAGCCAAAAAGAACACTTGGAGAATTTTGCATACAGCTCATTCTCCCCGCAACATTGTAAGCACAGTCCTCAACTGATCTGCATGAGTATCCCTATCTCTGGAATAAATCAATATATCATCTATAAAGATGATCACAAACCGATCCAGAAAGGCATGAAAAACTCGATGCATCAGGTTCATAAATACTGCTGGAGCATTAGTCAATCCAAAAGGCAACACTGTGAACTCGTAATGTCCGTATCTAGTACGGAATGCTGTCTTGGGTACATCAGAATCTCTAATCCGGATCTGGTGATAACCCGAGCGTAAGTCAATCTTGGAGAACACAGTTGCTCCCTGAAGTTGATCCAGCAAATCATCGATGCGTGGTAAAGGGTATCGGTTACGAATAGTAACCTTATTCAATTCCCTGTAATCTACACACAGCCTCATACTACCATCTTTCTTCTTGACAAATAAGACAGGGGCACCCCAAGGTGAACAACTGGGGCGTATGAGTCCCTTGTCTAATAAGTCCTGTAACTGAGTCTTCAACTCTGCTAGCTCGGCTGGAGCCATCCTGTAAGGAGCTCTAGCAATAGGAGCTACTCCTGCCTCCAAATCAATTGAAAACTCCACTTCCCTAGCTGGTGGAAATCCAGGCAACTCCTCTAGAAAAACCATAGGAAAGTCTCTCACCACTGGAATATCTGACATAGGGGTAGTGGTGGCTTGGCTATCGGTCACATATGCCAACCAACCAGTACAACCCTTACTTACTAACCTTCCAGCCTAAAGAACTGAGATCAGGGGAATCTGCCTGTTCAGACCAAAGTATATCACATCCCCCGAACCAGGCACTCTGATCCTGACCTTCTTCTCCCAACAATCCAGAACCACTGCATGGTGGCACAACCAATCCATCCCCAAAATGATGTCGAACTCTGCTAGTGGCACACATATCAACTCTGTCACGAATTCGTGTCCACTAATCAGAATAGATCCGTCAATCTTCTGAACAGTGGGAATCTCTTTCCCATCAGGAAGTCTAACCAGTAAGGGTTCCTTCAAGTAACCCTTGGATCCTGATATCTGATTCCAGATCCTCTCAGCAACAAAAGAATGAGATGCACCAGTATCAAACAAAGTCATGCACTGCACGTTGCCAAAATGAAGCATACCTGTGATCACTTCTGGTGACTCTGAAGCCTGCTGCCGAGTCAGTGCAAATACCCTGGGCTGTCCCCCAGATGAACCAACCGGTCCCGTGATCCTCTGTTTCTTCAACTCTGGGCAGTCGCACTTCTTGTGTCCGGGCTGTCGACAATGGTAGCAGATAATCCCCCCAGTCCGGGTACCTGTCTGCTGCACTGGTCTCTCAGAAATAGGTCGTGGCCGGACCACGACCTCCTGAGTACCACTGTGATCTCTGTGTCTCTTGCCCTTTTTGTTTTGTTGGATATTTCTGAATTCCTTCCTCTTGTTATGAGTCTCTCTCTGGGCCTCCATCCGGATATCAATAAGCTCAACGGATCTCGCAGCCTCCACCAAGTCACGAAACCTGGCAAAACCGACTCACAACTAGCTGGCGCTGCAGCATAGGACGAAGTCCCTCCAGGAACATCTCACATCTGCGTTCCTCAGAAGGCACCAGCTCTACGGCGTACCTCGCCAGATAAGTGAACCTCGATAAGTAATCGTTCACTGATATCTGGCCCTGCCTGAGGTGTATAAGTTCCCTCCTGAACTGAGCCCTGGCAGAGGCCGGAATGTAGCACTCCCTGAATGCCTCAACAAAGTCATCCCATGCTATCTCACTGTTCTGGGCCTCCCCCAAACATAGCGCGCCGCTGGCCTCTCCACCAGGTAGCAGCCTCTCCCTCCAACACTAGAGCAGCAAGCACTACCCTCCTGCCGAATGGACATCCCAAGGCATCAAATAGCTCAAGCATATGAGCCATCCAGTCATCTGCCACCGCTGGGTCAGCCGACCCACTGAAGCTCCGCGGACGCAACCGCATGAAGGCATCGATCCAACGATCCACGGCTGGCTCAACTGGCAATGCTGGGATCGTCTCCCGGGGTAGGAGTAGTAGATACCCGGTCTGCCTCTAGCTGCTCCACGAGCGGAAAGTCTCCTGGTACCAGCCATACTGTCAAAAACAATTAATCTGGCATTAGAGTCGTCATTTGGCAATTGGCATATGGACTACTATAGTATACAAAAGAATCAACAGTTCTCCCCACCTTGGGTTGAACCCCTATACACGTCTAGCCCCGTTATCCTCACCTAGGGCTCTGATACCACTCTTGTTACACCCCATTTTTCCTAGGCTGATTTTTGGCATACATTTTTTTTTTTTTTTTTTTTTTATATAGACAGCTCAGATCGTCCCATACCAACCTGAGTAGCCTACGAAAACATAGGATATAACACATCATTACACACCTACTTTCCTTAACAATGTGGATCCCATCTCCCGGGTACACCGTCAAATCAGGTTCATGACTCCTGAATTAACAGATGGACTCGCGCAATGTTACTCCTACTAGACCCAATACTCCTAACCCATACCGGTAGAAGAAACCGATCTAATAGAAGTCTAAACCCCCACGGTTAAGTTCCATAGTCATGTAATGACCTCACCATCAAACAAAAAGATATATAACATCCACAATAAAATATGGCACTCCACACACCATACTCCAAGACAATAAAATAAAACAGTGAATGAAACTACATCACAAGAATAAGATCCAAGTCCAACAAGTGTAATATTATCCAACCAGACATAAGTCAGAATTACCCTCACATATTACATGACATATGAGAGTAACAATCTCATTAATTACATCCAACAGCAACAATCATCTAACCAGAATATCTCAGACAATCACCAATCAGAAATCCTTCACAAGCCTGCTGACCACGATCCCACCTAATCCGGTAGCGTCAAGTCTGCCGAGCCACTGAAAATATATAATACAGGAATGAGCTATGCCCAGTAGGAAAGTCAGCTAGTAAAACTCACATGCAAGAGAAGGATAATAGCAAAATACAGGAATACAGCATAAACAATGTACGGTGGATAGGCACTCTCAGTCCCAGACTCCGACCAACCACAGCCACCCCAGTCACACCAGAGTAGCTCTCCTCTGGGCTACCAGGCAACGTGCCAGTGGGAACGCCCATCTCGAAACACGCATGGCGCCTAAGCACCCGACACCCGCAGTGTCTCTCGTCAATCAATCTCCTGGAGACTACAGACAGATCCAGTCACATAATCTCTAGCCAACGTGAGACACCCCTGCCACCCTAAGGCGCGCAGGCCTACACACTTGGCTAGCCACTGCGAGACACCCCTGCCACCCTCAGGCGCGCAGGCCTACACACATGGACCAGGAGAGATTGACTCAGCCACCGTCCCAAGGAGTCCTCTACCAACAACTTCCATAGAAGCTCACGCCCCTACAGTCATTGCCAATCTCTAACTCCAAGATTCGGCAACATGTGTCCAGGTACAACAAGGCGTATACCAGTCTACATGTATACTGTGGAAGCTAAGTCCGAACCGCACAGTTACCTACCACAACTACCCTAAAACATCATATAGGGTCTATAGTAGTCCGGTCCAATATGCCAATCCATGAAATATGCCAATACTGAATAAACTGACTCAATCCATGCCGTTGCCATCAAAGCAACACAATTGTCAATTACTGACTGTTCTGGTAGCATCCGTGTACCATACCTTTGTCTGACTGTTTCCAGCTGTACTGTCATCAGTGATAACATTTTTCCCCACTTCAGGAAATTTGTTCTTTACCTACTGATCTCTAGAATTTTCGAAATTTCTCATTTCCAAGTTTCTCTGATTTTCCTTGAATTTCCTAAATGTAATTAATTCCTAAATCTCAATTATCGAGTTTTTTCCTAAATTTGAAATATCAAATTTTGCATTTTATCCATTTTTTTTTCCAAAATTCGGAATAATTCCCCGAATTTAAAATTTTGCTATTCACTATACCGCGCCGAATCCCCTGAATCGCATCTTGCCACCAGTTCGGCTTTCATGCTGAACCAAACCCCGCCGGTCAGTTATTAATTCCGAAATTCAGCCGACGCTTATATATAATATTAATGATTAATATTATTATTATTCTCTTAATAATTCAACTAATCCCTAATTAATCCTTAATTCGTCTCCTTCCTTCGCCCGTCGTCCGCGAAACCCCAGCCGCCGCAATAGCCGACCAATACGATCATTCCGTCGATTTCCGGCGACTGCGTACAAGGAGAACATGTTCGTACTATCCTAATGTTCCAATAATGTCGCTAATTTCCTAAGGTTCAAATCAAGTTTTCCCGCCGAGCAGTTTCGTCTAATCCTCATGTTGACAATTCACGAAATTATAGTTCTAGCATTATACAATCATATTAACATGAATAAAGTGGCATATTTAAATTCTCATGCTTGGTAATTTTCCAATTTCGGCGAAACAAATTAACGTCCCGAAAACCCTAACATGCAATTTTCGATAATTTGCACAATTAGCTTCAAAAATCACATTCGCATGCTTAGATAGAGATTTGCAAACTAATACATGCTTCAATTTGCTAATTATCTAATTTAAATATCTGAAATTCCTACCTCGAAGACCGCCGGCGACGGTGAAGCTCGTCCGCAGCTCGCCGCAGCTCCTCGCCGAACGAATTTGGTCTCAAACGACTCTCCTCGGTCTCGTGGATCTCCGGGCACAAAAAGCCCCTTGCCAGGCCGCCGGAATCACGCGCCGTACGCCCGGGAATTTCCTCGCTATCCGCCGTCGAAACGAAAACCCTATTCGCTGCTTCGCGAGGGTTTTTATACCCCGGGCCGACACGGTGAACCCGTTACGCGTTCGACACGTTTTCGACACGTGAGCACCCGATACGTGCTGTCGACACGCTATCCACACGGTAAGCACACAATACGCGCTGTCGACACGCTATCGACACGGTAAACACCCCGATCAGCCGGTTCGATCTCACCCGCCGATCTCGACCGTCCGATCCTCTTATTAGAACGCACACGCAAACTCACCCGGCGAACCGCCTCCGCCTCCGCTGAACCGTTCCGGTCCGGTTCACGCGCGATAAAAAAAAACGATTTCCGGTTTAATTTAATTAGATTTTCGAATTTCTAAAAATCTAATAAATCCAATTAAATAGGGAAAATTAATTAAAAATTCCTCGGTGCTCCGAAAAATTCCCAAAAGATTTCAGAAATTCCAATAGCCTACAATTGAGTTCCTGGCTCATCCTACTGTCGATTCGAAATCATCTAAGCCACAATTAATTTATTAAAGATCAAATACATAAAATTTTACCGGGTATAACATATTTATTCACACACACCCACACAAACACACCCAGGCACACACACACACACTCATATGCATGCACATGTGCACCCAAAACCACATGCATTCATGTACACATACACATACACATTCACAAACACATGCACATACATGCAAACACACATACCCATGCATATGCGTACTGATATAGAGCCACACATACATGAACACACACATGGGTGCTTGCATGCACTACACACACACATAAACACAAAAAAATACATGCTCACAAACATGTAAACACATGTGCAAGTGCAGACGCATAGATGCACACACACATACACATAGACAGCTCTACGCATGCACACATGTGCTTATAGTTCATAGAAATATGTGCCCACATGTGCATATATACACACACATGCATGCATGCACACAGACACTTATGCATGTAAACACATCCATTCATGCACACACACTCACAAACATGCACATGCACACACATACCCACTCCCTAGACACACATGCATATGATTGCATGCACACATGTATTTAATATGCACACATAAACACATGTTCACACACCCATGCACACACAAGCACTAACACTCATGCAATGACACACACATGCACACACACACACATACAAAAGAAGACATAGATGCACACACACAAACATCCATATTCATGCACATATATGCACATAAACATGCAAACACATGTACCAGTACACACAATCACCTTCGCCCAATTGAATGCATATGCATACAGAAATACTTGAACATGTGCACATGAACAAACATGCACATAAAACACACATAGAGGCATAATCACACACAGAAGCATGCACTTATTGTTGCATGTACTCATGAACACATATTCTTACTCATGCACACAGACATGCACACACACACACACACACATGCATGCAAACCCTCACCCACCTACACACACACACACACGTAGAAACACCCATAAAACACACATACACAAGTATACGTCATTAGATGTATACTTTACACACACATACATACACACATGCCAATGCACATACACATGCATGAACATGAATGCTTGCACACATGAATGCACATGTAGACATGTACACATTTACACACACACATGCACACATGTACACACACACACACTCTTACACCCACATATGCACATATAGATGCATATGCAAAAGCACAAGCATACATAACACACGTACAAGCATAGGCTCACACACAGAGAGCACATGCATAGGCATAGGCACATACACATGCACATAGAAAGGCTCTCTAATTATACACCCATGCACCCATATACACAGACACATACATGCATACACAGATGCACAAACACATAAAAACACACACACACACACTAGTAATCATGCACACAAATATATGCACAAAAACATAAGTGTGCATAAGCATGCACACATGCACATGTATGTACACACATGCAAGCATAGACACACACAGACACACAAGCACACACATAAACACGTTTACAAAAATAGACACACACCTACCCACATATACACATGCATACACACACATATGTCTACATGCATGAATTCATAGACACACACATGTGCATGCATACACACACATAAAAACATATGCTCTTATAAAAAAATATATGAACACACACATGCACAAGCAAGAACACACATACACATAAACACATGTACAGACACACACACATTCACATAGGAGCACATGCACACACACACACATAACCAAACATGCACATGCAAACAAACACATGAATACACACATGCACATGCACACACATGTAGGCATACACATTTGCACTTGCACAAACACTCACACACATAGAAATGCACACATATGTAGACATGTGAACATGCACACTAGTATGCATGCATACATGCATACACAAGCACATGAACATGCACATGCGCCCTTGCATGCTCATATGCATGCATAGACACAAATGTGTGCACAAGTACACACACATGCACGCATGTAGAAGAACTTGCATAGATCCATGCACATGATTGCATAATTTCACACTTACATGCACAGACACTCAAACTCACATATAACACACAGGAATATAGACAACATACATAGATATCCATTCATACACACACACATAAGCATGTGCATATATATACACACATGCACACATAAACCCACATGAACCAATGCATAAAAATACACACATGCCCCAACACAACCATTCAACTAGACACAAACACTTACACACACTGCACTCACACACACACAGACACTACTAACATACAAAACCACCTGAACACACAAACACACACAAGTGAATACACGAATAAACCACCACACACACAAGGACAAACACACACATATGCACTTACTCATAGTCACATAATAATACACATACACTCATGCATGTGGAAAGCAACACAAACACATGCGAACATGCACGCACACACATGCAAAGCACACACACGCACACACACAACTCGCACATAGACAAATAGGAACATGCACATGCATCCACACACTAATACACATGCACATGTGAAAACATGCAAGCATACAGACACACATGCATGCACACATGTGTGTATGTGGGTACACATATACACAAATACATGAGACACCCACACTAATATGCACACAAATACATGCTTGTACCCATAGACAAACATAAACATACAAAAACCCATTCACAAATGAACACGCACACACACACACAACCATATACTTGCATGCATGCATGTAAGCACCTGAATGCATGCACACACACACAAGCATGCACCAACACACACATAAGCACACACATGTGTACACACTTATGGACGTATACATAGTCATACAAAACACACCCACACATATGCACACACATGAACACATACACATACATGTGCACTCAAACAAAAACAAGTATACACACATAAGTACACACATGCACAATCTTGCACAAGTGCATACAAATAGATGCACACATGCACACACACAAGCATGCACATACACATACATGCATCCACATGCTATACATATGCTATCACACACAATAACACCCACCCATATGCATACCCGAACACACACGGCATGCAAAACGCACATGTGCACACCCACGTGAGTACATGCACACACACACACATAGACGTATACACACACACACACACATTCATGTGGACATTTGCATGCACATAAACACCTTCAACATGCACATACATATACACACATGTGTGCATGCACAAGCAAACACCTACATACAAGAACATGCAAGCATTCACACACATGCATGAATAGACACATGCACACATGTACAGAGGTATGTATACTCACACAAAAGCATGCACATATGTGCACAACACACACACAAGAACACATGAACTCACAAATGTGCACACATACATCCACATACACCCACTCACACATGAAAACCAACATATAGACACATGCACACACACACATGAACATTCCCACTATGCCCACAAACACACAAATATGCACACATGCAAACATAGACATGTAAAAGCACACACATATATAGGCACACACATATGTAGGCACACACATGCATACATACACACACATGCACACATGTACACACATTGGGGACACACACACACACTTATATGCAAATACTCATGTTAGACATAGGCACGTATGTAAGCATGCATACACATGCATAAGAGTACATGCACACACAAAAATACATGCACACACACAAGCATGTACAAGCACATGCACATAGACACACAAAAATCCATAAACACTACCACATATGTACACACACAAATATCTTAGACGAACATACACACATTCAAGCACATGTGCATCCACATAGACACATGCACATGAATAGGAACACATGCACACACACACATACACTTGCACATGCCAAGAACACACACATCCCATAAAGGACATGCACATGTGCACATAGACACATAGAGATGCAAATGCATGCACACACACACACAACATATACATGCACACACACATATGCACTTGCATGCCCACACACACTTGCATGTACAGACACGCTCAAAATCATGTATACACATGCACACTCATGCACAAAACATAGACACACACATGTACAAACATACATACACTTGCACAACATGCATACATGCACATGCACATAAATTCACAACTACACACATGCACACATATGCACATGAAAACACACACGCACATCCATGCACACATATGCACATACATGCACACGTACATGCACCCTCATAGACATACACATCCACACACAAACACACAAATGCACAACATGCAAACTTGCACAAATACACAAACACACACATGCAAACCTAAAACACATACATATGTATGCATGCACACACAAACACATGAATACTTTCATGCACACACACATAGTTAAACACACATTCATAGTCATAAACAAATGTGCACATGCACATGCACACACATACATACATGTGAACACAAACCCACATGCGCAGTTACATGCAAACACACACTCCCTACTCACTCAAACATGCACACACAAATGCACAAACACAAATATACATAAACACCCACACAAGCTCACACACACACATTCATCCATACAAGCACATATACACAAATGCACACATATAGAAATGCACATGCAAAAACATATGCACATCCCAACAAAGACACATGCACTTGCACATGCACAAACATTCACACACACCACACACATATAATATACACATGCACACATGAAGGTTCACACACATGCACACACACTCGCATAAACACAAAATAAGACATGGGCACACATGTACTCACATGTGCACAAACACATAAAGATGCACACAAGCACCTGCATGCATAAGCATGCACATGCACACACAAGCATGCACATATAAACAAGCATAGAAAAAGGCAAATAGAGGTAAATTAACAGACATACACACACCAATATCACACATGTATGCATGCACAAACACACAAGCACACTGATGCATGCATGCACAAAAATACATACAATCATGCTCATATGCACACATGCATTGGCACACATACACACATGCATGCATCCAATATAAGCACATATGGCCTCAGATGTACACATGTGCATACAAGCATACACACATATGTGCACACACACCCACAAAACTCACACACATGCACCTGTATATACATGCATGCATGCATGCATAAACATGCAAACAAAAACACACAATGTTCACATGCACAAATACCTGCACAAGCACATAACCAAACACACATGCCCATAAACACATGCACGAACGCATAGATGCACACACACACATAAACATGCAAAACCCATGCAAAAGAAAACACATACATAAACACACAAGCACAAGAGCACACATGAACACATATACACATGCAAATAATCATGCCCACATACGTGGTCATATGCAAACACAAAAATGCACTTGCTCACACATACACACACACACTCAAAAACATGTATGCACAACATACATACAAATGCACAAACATGCATGCATACATGCTTTGGCACACCAACACACATGCAAACACAAACACATGTACATGCTCATGAAAACATGCACAAAAACACACACACAAACAAGAATATGCATACATAGTTGTATACACACATGCAAACATTCTGACACACATACATGAAAACATGTACATGACCAAACATGCACACACACACATAGATACACATAAATGCCCCTATGCACACAAGCACAAGCATGCACAAACTCAAATCCATATGCACATGTACACTTGCATGCACAAACACATATACATATTCATGTCTACATGCACATGCACACTCACACACACATGTACACATAAAACACAAATACAACCACACCCACACTCACAAGCACATACACACACATACATATGCATTCACACTGGTACACAAACTAGTACATACACAAGTGCACACACATGAACACAAAGGAATACACTCAAACACATCCACAAATTTCCCATGCACAAAAAACACACACATACACGACACTTATGAAGGCATGCACATGCATGAACACACCCTCACGAGAACACATATAGATACATGATTATGCACATATTTACACACCCACACATACATGCAAGCAAACACAAAAGCACACACATGCATATGCACATGGCACTAATGCATATACAAATATACAAACTCACACATACATACACAGGCACAAACATCTACACACAAACATGTAGGCATGCACACGCACACAAACACGCACATGCACTAGCACACAAAAGATTTCACATGCATATCTACAAAAGTGCATGAATGAAAACCACACACATCTGCATACACACATGCATATACACACATAGAATACACACACAAGCATAGCTAAATGGGGGCACGCACAAGCACAAGCACATGAACAAATTCAGACATGAGTGCTTGTGCACATGGACAACCTCCATGCACACACACACATACATATACAATTGCACACCATGCATGCAATATATGCCCACAACGTGCACACTCACCCACATACAGACATTCACACAAAGACACACACATGCATACTCTCACACACATACATACATGCTGGACGTAGAATGGCAGAGATACATACCCAACAAATGCACATGTGCCCACACACTCATAACTACACATGAACCCTCACACACACACAGGCACACAAATACATGCACAAATAAACCCATATGCTCACACATACACTAACTGGTATGAATGCACACATGAACTCACAAACACACATTCTGAGACATTAATGCAAGCACACACACATGCATGCATGCATCCACACATGCATACATGCATAATGACACAAGAACTTGTACATACGTGCATGCTAATGCACATGTATGCACAAATGCACATGTACACTCCACTCACGCACCCACACAAGTGCACACAAACATACATACATGCACATGCACACACATGCAAATAAATATGAATATGGACACCATAGACATGCAACACAACACATATGCTAAATGCACATAAACCACATACACACAAACATGCACATACACACACACACATGTGGATAGGCAAAAGCACTCACACATGCTCACAAATGTACACAGACACAAACAGAAGAGCACATACATGCAAACATGCATGCACAAAAACACATACACATGCATATACACATGTACAAACACACCTATGAATGCACACATAAACAAACCCAACACATTTGAGCAAGAGAGCACATAGATGTGCAAACATGCACATATCCACGCACACACACAACACACACACATGAACACACATGTGTGCTTGTAGCTACAAACACATGTCTGCCTATGCATGCATACAAAACATACACATGTACACATAAGAAAGTATGCACATGTATACACACACACATATACACACATGCACAAATGAACACACAAGCAGACACACTCAACACAAGAACACGCACGTATACACAAAGACACAAAAAACCTACCTACACAAAAATACACACACATCTACAAACATGCACAGACATGCTCAAGAACACATATGAACATGCACACATAAACAGTCATGTGTTCTTGAAAACGCACACACACACGCACATTCACATCCACCTTTGCAAATAAGCACATAACACATAGATACATGCACATTCAAACAAAGACACACACACACATACACATGAAGACGTGCACCTATACATGCTCACACACATACACACACACACATGCACAAACACATGCAAAAAAACATAAAAATACTCACACAAAAGTGTACACATGTGCACATGCTCACACATGCACAAACATGAAGTCTCACACATGCGTATGCACTCACACAATACACACATGTGTGTGCATGCACATACACACATGAGCACACAAGTATACATGAATGCATGCAAACATGTATGCACACAAAAACACACCCATGCGTATTAAACCACACACGTGTATGATCTACCACACATGCACATATGTTCACCTACAAGCACACATATACTCACATACACATGCAGTCACACCTACATGCATATCTACACTCACCCCCATAGACATACACACACACACAGGCACATGCACACACACACAAACACACAAATGCACACATACCTAAGCATCTGCTTATCCACACACAACTAAACCCACTCACATGTTCATACACACACCCATGCATATAGCAGCAAACAAACACTTGTACACACATGCAATGACCCACACACCCATAAACACACATACGAACACACATACACAAGCTCACATAGTGCATGAACACATGAGCACAAACACACGTGCACTCATAAGCACACACATACTCACACCGACACGCACACATGCTTATACACGTGCACACACACACATGCACATGCTGACATGTATGCACACACACACACTTGCACACATATGCACTCCTACTCAAATGCACAAACACAGGTGCACAAACACAACCCCAAAGCACATGCATGCTGCCATGCATGAACACAAGCACATGTGTACAAATATAGAAATGTATTCACACACACATGTATGCATACCTATGCCAATACACACATGCATACAAGAATACTCCAACACACACATGCACATATACACTCACATTCACATCCATGCATTTGCATAATAAGCTAGATACACAAGTAGACACACACAAACACATGCAGATGCATAACCACACAAGGACACACACATGCAAACACACTCACACATACACTCACCCATAGACATATATACATAAAGGTGTGCTTGCACACACATGTGCATGCACGTAGACATGTGCACACACACACACAAACATATGCACACATGCACTTGCACACAAATGCTCATTAGCAAACATATGCACAAGCACACATACAAACATACATGCACAAGCACATGCACATGCATTAGCAACCATGTATTCTTGTGCATACACACATGCACATGCACACACACAAAAACACACATACAAACATGTACACACACATGCACACACATGACAGACACACATAAACACATGCATACATATATACATACACACCCAAGCATGCACAAATGTGTATGTGTGGACATACACATGCGCACATTCATAGGTGAACACACATGCACAAACAAACACTCATAGACACATAAGAACAAGAAAGCACATGCACACACAAACACATAGGTACACACACACATACAAACAAAAATGCACATGCATATGCACTTGCGATAAGATAAACACACAGAAGCACGTAAACATGAACACACACATATACAAACTCACACACACTTACACACATGCATGCTTGCATATAGAGACATGCATAAGCACACATACACACACAAGCAACCACTCGCATGCCCAATCATGTGCACACACATGCAAGCTTGCACACACATACACGCACACACACATATTCACACTCACACATACAAATGTCTACACACACATGAATGCATGCACATAATCACATGATCACACACACATAAGCTTACATACACACACTCATGAACGCACACTTTCAAACACCTCTCCCACATGCACACCGATAAACAAAGACACCCATACATGGATGAATATGCACACTCACATAAGCCCAAACACATGCACATGCACACATATATATGCACTCACACACATATGTACACATGCATACGCATAGCCACATACACACATGCCAACACACACATACATGTTGATACACACATGCAAATGCACATGCATACACACACAAACACAAACAAGCAAACATACAAAGTAAATCACACACACATGCATACATACATTTGCATGCCCCTACATGAATGCACATGTACACACACATTCCCATAGCCAATCATAAGTACACATATGTATGTGCAACACACATAAACATGAACATGAACTCGTGTGTTCCCACATATGCATGCACCTACAGAGACATATGCACACATACATAAATGTACACACACACACACAAAAAAAAATGCACATGTATGCATACACATTAGTAAGTGCACACACAAGAAAATGCATGTACATGCATACATACACACCTACACAAGCATGAGCACACACATGCATAGACAAACACATCCATATGAAAGCATTCATATACACACATGCACCCATCCACACACACATATGCACAAGAACACACACACATGTGCACATAGCCAAAGTCACACATATTTATATAAACATGCACACACATACATATTGACACACAATAATAGAAGCACACGTAGACAAGCACATGCACACTTGTTCACACATGCACATACATGCTTAAACACAAGAGCATAAATACATAAAGATACCCACACACAAGCAATATGTAGACAAAAACATGCACACCTACACACCCACATGAACACACACACACATGCACATGCATACATCAAACACACACATGCACCCCACACCAACACAAATGCATAATATTAGATATGCACACACAAAGATGTACACACTCACATGCATGCACGCATACACAAAAAATATATAAGCACACTTACATGCATGAACATGCACACAAGCATACAAACTTGTACATGCACACAGACACTGTGTAAGTGCATAGACACACACACACACTAACTTACAAAAACACACACACACACACATATACACACATGTATGCATGTACACACATGTTCATATTCACAACAAACACCATAAACACACCGCCATATACATACATGCACACACACACACACAAAAGTACACATGCACATACACATAAATAATGATACAAATATGCGCATATGCACACATGTATGCAAATGAACACTCACATAAACCCACATACACACATGTACACACATACACATACACAAATGTATGCACAAAGCCACACAAATACACCACATAAAAGCATTAACATACAAACATACTAACACTCATGCACATAGGAACAAGCATGCACACGTACATGCACACGTACACACATGTAAACACACACATGTATGCACTCATATGAATGTTTACACACACATAAGTACACACAAATAAATAAACACCTACACACATGAACACACCTAAACAAACTAATACACTGCACATGCATGCATGCACAAATGTACCAACTCACATGTGCACACATGCACACACACATACACATATGCACACTCAAACACATATAGTTGCACATGCTCACAAACATAACCACATGCCCACAAATACATGCACACAAGTGCACATGCATGCACCCATACACACAAGCACACATACACTCACACATGTACATATCCACCTACATGCATATGTTTACACACATAGACCAACACAAACACACACACACACATATGCAAACACACACAAAAGCATGCACACACACACACACACATGCACAAACATGCATACGCACACACACAATTACACATGTGCATGCCCATGCAAAAAAAAATGCACACATGTCTGCACTGAAATATGTAAGCACACACACATTTACAACCAAACAAAAATACACAAATAGAGGCACATACCCATGTGCACACACATGCACATATAGATTCATGCCTAGGCATGTGCATGCACACAAACAAGTAGACATGCACACACACACACACACACATACACATGCACTCACAAGGACACTCATGCACAAACACACATGTGCACACACATATATAGATGCATAAGAATGTAGACACAACAGAACAAGCACATGCATACCTTCACATAGAAACACACAAATGCACACATGCACATGTACGCACAAGTAAACACACAAAGAGAAACTCATAGAAAGCATGCACGCACATACATATGTATATGTAGACATAAATATATGCACAAACGCATACACAAACACAAATGCAAATGCACTCATGCATCTAAACACATCAAAAGACACACACTTTCAAACACGCACATGCACTATCAAATGCACACACCAATGTGCATACAAACACACACACGCATGCATACACACATGCACGCACCCACACATACTGATGTTAACTCATGCACACATACACATGCATTGGCACATATGCACACATACACACATGTTCACACAGAGATGCAAACATAAACATGTAAACACACACATGCATGCCACAAAAAACTCATATGCATGCAAACATGCATTTACGCCCACACACTCGCATTCACACACACACAAAAACACATGCATGCACATACACAATCATTCACACGCACAAGCACACCAGCACACACACACACACATATGTCTAGACACACATACATAGACACACATAGAGTGTGTGCATATATACAAATACACACACACATAACTACATGTATACACATACATGAAAACATGAACACACAATGACACAAACATGTACACACACACACATGTAGAAGCACACATGCACACACATACATAGACATGAAAAATATACAAATATGCTTGCACACACACACACACAGAGGCATGGAGACACAGACCATGCATGCACATTAACACATACACAAAAACATGCACAATCACACATGTAGGCACACACATTCACACACAAATGAACTCAACCACACACATAGATAAACATGCAAGAACACAAAAATTTAACCAAGCAAATACATGAACATACACATTCACATGCACTTGTGAAAATAAACAAACACACTTACAAATACACACACACATGCATGCAAGCATGCACACATACACACATGCACACATAGATAGATGGCTATAGGCAAAGACAAATAAAAATGTTGCATATGGTCACACACAAACACATACATGCACACACACACTCACAAAAATACACACACCCACACATGCTCACATACATACACAAAAACAAGCACACATTGACACACACAACACACACACAAGCACACATACACTCATGCTGACATACACACACACATACACACATGAGTGTACTTATACACATGGATACAGACATACAAACACACACCTACACATGAACACACATGAGTGCATGCACATGCACACCTACATGCACATGCACACATGCATTCAGATGTCCACACACATGCATAGATACTCACACACATACACATAGACACATGCACGTATAGACACAGACAAATGCATGCTGACGTGAACATGTGGAGACACACACATACACCCATATGCATACAAGCACACACACACACACACTCATGTACACACAAAAAGATCCACATGCTTGCAAGAATGTTAACACATAATATACATGCACACAAAAAAATATGCAAACACATATGCATGAAAAAGCATCCACAAAAATAGATACACAAACACATATGCAACTGTACATGCACAAATACATGTCCACATATGCATACACATTCACATGGGCACACAAAAGTGTACCCATGCACACATACACAATTGCACTTGTGCACAGACACAAACACTAGCATGCACACAAACACACACGCAATCATACACAAACACACACACACACTTATGGACATGTGCATGCTCAGATGCACATGCATAGGAACACACACGCACATACATATGCACACGTACATACACCTACATGCACACGCACACACACACACGCATGGGCACACACAAGCTTGCACATGCATGCATGCATGTGCACACACACACACACATGCACACATTTTACTATTGTACATATGCTTCCAAATGTAGGCACACACACATGCATGAACACACTCACAAGTGCATATGCTCACACATGCACATACACAAATGCAAAGATGCAATAACACACACACATACACACATGCATGTCAACACACACATGCACATAGACATACACGCTTACATAGATGCACATACACATAACACTCCCATGCAAACCCATCTACACATGCTTGCACAACCATGCACATACATATATGTACACAGACTTGAATACATACCCATGCTTGGACATTGAAACATACAAATACATAGATGCATAATGACTCAAATATACACCAATGCATACACATACATGCACACATGCACACACACATGCTTTTACACACACTTATGCTCACAATCAAACACCCACACAAGCACACACGTACACAAAGACACACACACACACATTAACGTATACACACACAACCACACTTGCACACACATGCACAAAGTCACATGCACTCACACACACTTGCATATGCACACACACACATGTACCCACACAGGCAAACACACACACACATGCACTCACGCACACATGCATGCACTAGCACACAAACATGCACACCTATGTGTACATCCATATGCATACACACATGCATAAATGCACACACACACAATCACACTTACCACATGCATACACACACACACATACACATGCACATGCATGCAAACATGCACAAGTACACACATGCACTTGTGCACACACACAAACACACACATGCACATACACAAACTCATGCACATAGAGACATGCACACACACAAACATAAATACAGACACTTTCACATGCATACATGAAAACTTGCATACACACATGCATGCACACACCTTCATGCACAAAAACACACCAATATATTCACACAAATGGACATAAAGATGCAAACACATACCGACATATACTTGTGTACACTAAAAACACATACACACAGATGCACATGCATGCACATGGACAGATGCACACACATAGGTACATACAAATACACACATATATGTATAGATACATGAACATGTGTACACTCACATATTCATACACACATGCATACACACAACCACCACACAAAGAAATGCATAATTATGCACACACACAAACACATATTCCCTGTGCACATACACAAATTCACAAAAGTGTTTGGGAACTTGCATGCAAATATACATAGATGTACCCATAGAGACATGCATAAGCGCATGCACATATACACACCAATAAACACACACAAAGATGCATGTTTGTACATTTGCAAAACATTAAAACATGCATTCACGCACACATACATTCCCAAGAACACAAACATATGCAAGCACACACACACTCGCACAAGCACACGCTCACACACTCACACTCATGTGCACCAAAATGCTCATATGCATACACACATACACACACTATACACACTTGCACATGTATATAAACACAAACATTCATGCACACATACACACACTTGCATGCATGCATGCGCACTCATATGCACACTAGTTGCACGTACACACACATAGACACATGCACACACATATGCATCCACACACACATATACACAGGCATGCACACATACATATCAAGACACACATACACAATCACACTTGCACACATGTTCACATACCATAATAAACACAAGTGTGAGCCCACAAATACACACATGTGATTGCATGCACATACATAGATCCACACAAGCTCATAAACTAATGCACACACACACATACACCCACACATGCCCACACATATGAACACACACACACGAACACACACACAAACAAATTTGCACATGTGCACATGCATAAATGCACACACATACATACACACTCACCCCTAAATACACATACACACACACCCACTCAATCACACTTGCACAAACAAGCACATGCACACACATGAGAACCCATAGTCACATAGACACACACATATAGATATACACACATGTAAATGCTTGCAAAGACACACACAAACATACACACATGTAAGTGCACAATAACAAACACATGCATACACACCTAGTCCCAAGCACAAACATATGAAAAATTAAATAAACACATACACTCATTCGTTCCAACACACACTCATATGCACACACACAAGCACAAATGCACATATACGTACAAAAACACAAGCACAGACACCCAAACATGCACATGCGTATGCACATAAGAATGCTTTCATGCACAAACACTCACACACAAAAGCATGCACAACATAGAAAATGATTCACACACATTCTTGAACACACACATGCTCGTCCACAAACCAACATACACACATAGGTGCACGTGTACACTAAGATACACACCACACACTTAGCTAAATTCTCATGCATGTAGACATATGCATGAATGGATGCACACATGTGTACACTTACACATCCTTGGACACACCCAAACATGCTAAACCACACACACACACACAAAAATGCATAGACATATGCATATACAAACATATACACACACACACATGCATACTCGCACACACTCATACAAAAGAATACAGATAAACACCAACAACTACACATGCACTTGCCAATGCAAGTGCTTCCACACACACTAGCATGCACCAAGATGCACACACAACCATGCACACACATGAACACACATTCTTGGACAAAAATATACACTCAAAATTAATAACACACACATGCACTTTTGCATTCACACAAACATGTGCACACAAGCACATTCATGTGTGCAAACACATGTACACACACACACACACTTGAACATGCATATACCGACATGTACACGCACATGAACACATGCAAACACACACAACACATGCACATATGTACACTTTTACAATAAACACACACACGCACATGCACACACACACACACACACACACACACACACACACACACATATATATATATATATATATATATATATATATATATATATATATATATATATATATATATATATATATATATATATATATATGTGTGTGTGTGTGTGTGTGTGTGCACATGCATATAAACATACACATATAGACAAATGCACTCTCACATATACACACATGCACATGCACATGCACACACATGAACACACTTCCTTGCACACTCATACAGCATGCACATATAGATGCACCAACACATGCATGCAAACATGTGCACATAGATACACAAACGTGTGCACATACATACACATTTACATACATGCAAACCTGCACACACAAACAAATATGCACATATACATATAGAGATACACACACACATTTACGGTCATGCACATAAGTATGTAGAAGAACATGCACTTGCACATACATAGTTACACACACAGGCTCACACACAAGTTCACACACATGAACACACAGGCACACACAGACACGCACACATGTACATAGAGATAAACACATTCACATCTCACAAACTTGAAGATACACACACAAACAAATGCATAATCTTGCATGCAAGTCCATGCATGCACTCACACCCACTCACACACCCAAAGAAATAAACAAACATATGCACATGCTCACATAAACATACACACAAACACACTCACATGTATACACACTTACATGCATGCACAAACACATGATGTGCGCATACATGCACACAAACACGCACATGTACACAAAGATTAATGCACACACACATACATACACACACAAACACATGTAGGAACACATACTAACACACATAAACACATGCACATACACACACATACACACATGCACATAGACAAATATATAAGTACTCACACATGCACACAACTCAAATATATTAACACTCCCTAAGGCATGCACACAAACATTCACACACTGAAACACATGCACACACACACAAACACACTTTATCGTACACAATCACGCACCCACCTACATCTACACACAATTGCATGAGTATACCCACATACACACAAGTCAACAAATACACACAAACACACACATGAATGCACACCCACAAATTCACACACATGCATACACAGGCATGCATGCACACACATGTATACACACTAAAACACATGAACACATGCACTCACACACACAAACATGTGCATGCACACACGCATAAATGCATACACACATGCACATACACATGTATACATACAGATATGCATGTACTCATGTAAGCACACATAGGCATATACACATAATTGCACACACACCCACAAACACACACCAACAGACACACATATGCATGCTCACACACTTGCACACACATGCACATGTGCACAAACAAACACACACAACACACACACTCATGTACATACACATGCATATACACACACACATTCAAAGCCACACATGTCTACACTTACATGCACACATGCACAACAACACACACATGCATACACACGCATGCCTACAAAAATGCACATACATATACACACAAACACAACTATACAAATGCATATACATATATGCATGCACATATATAGAAACAATGCACACACACATGCATGAAGACACACATGCCCCCATAAACTCAAACAAAAAACATGCACATACACTTGCATAGAAATTCACCCATGCACACACTCACAGACACACACGTAGACATATACACACACTTGCACAGTCACACACATATACAAACAAGTTCACTCATACATAGATGTGAAAATACACACATAAATGTGTATATTAGTACATAAAAATATACATAGATAAGCACACATTTATGCACACAAACTAACACAAAAACACACACATGCTAATATATGCACATATACACGCACTCATACACACACATAGGAGCAAACACAAACATGAAAACACACAGATGTGCCTACACCCGCACATATGCCAGAGTGGTTATGCACACAAGCATTAATATGCACACATACACATGCACACACACAAACACTAACCCACACCCTCACATATGAACACAAATGTGTGCACACACCAACACATACACACACAAACATGCATATACACATGAACAAACACATACAAACATAAGCACATACACACATGTGCACACACACACATGCATACACATAGACCCTTACATAGACACACTCTTACATGCACATGCACACACATGCAAACTTAGACACACATACACATACATGAAGACAAACACTCAAAGTTACACACATGTACGTGCACAACAACACACATGTCAATGCACACACACACACACATGCACAAACACACACACATGAACAATTACGTATATGCACAACAACATGCAAGCAACCAGACACACAAGCACATGGGCACGAACACATAGACACACACATACACAAATGCACACATGCATGCATGCTTGCACACATACACACACAACCCACACACACGGACATGTATGTATGCATAACACACACCAACTCAAAAACACACACATTAGAATGCATGCACACTTGCACATGAACTCGTACATGTGTGCACACATATACGAATGCACGCACGCATGTGTGCATATGCAAGGATATATGCTCACACAAAAATACAGACACATAAATGCAATCACACCTATACACACACATAAAAGGAAGGAAACACACCCATACATGCACACTTATGTATATGCATGAGCACACATGTACACATGCTCACACCCACATACAACCACACACATGCATACACACATGCACATGTACTCATGCACTTACCCATACAAAAACATACACAATCACACACTAAAAACACAAGCACACACACATACATGCACATGGATAGAAAAGTAAAAATGCAATCACACACTAACACATGTTTTCACAGAAACACATGCACTCATGCAAGTAAAAGAACACATGCACATCTACAAACACGTGTATACACGTACATGCATACACACAAACACACGTGCACATGAAATCAAACCCATAAACACATGCACACAAATCTGTATGCCTTCAGAAATATATACACAACCATAACCACACTCACACACCCATGCACACATACACACACACACACCAACACTCACACATGCGTATTCATGTGCACACATAGACACAAATGTAAACACAAGTACACACACACACATGCAAAAGAACACAAACACCCACAAACTCAAACAAACACATAGGTACACACAGATGCGTGCACAAAAAAAACATGCACAAACACATGCATACACATATGTGCATAAACATGCACACAACATATGCACCTACATAGGAACCCATGTGCATGCGTTCATGCACCACTACACACACGTACACACATACAAATACATGCACATGCAAACACATGGACATACACACACTCACTCATCATGTACACACAAACACACACATGAACAAAAACACATTAATCCATACACACACATGCATCAGTGAGCTTACAAACATACATTCATATACACACCTATAAATGCACACATAAACACTCATGTACCCATGACAAGAACCCTCAAGAGCATGCAAGCAATAACACACACACACATGTATATATGTGCATCCACACATGCATACACATGCATTAGAGCACACCCACATGTACACACACACACATGAAAATAGACATATCTCCATATACACGCACATATGCATACACATTCACAAGGACACGTGTGTAAACCAAAACACACGTACCAAAACACATACACAGATACATGTGCACACATATATGCACATGTAAGTAGACACACACAAACCTACACATATACACACACATGTGCAACAAAACACACTTGCATGAACACACTCACACATTAACACACACATATACACATGAGAATAATCACATGTATGTACAAGCACACATGTGCAACTAAACACACAAGAACACATGCACACACATACACATACGTGCACATGCACACACACACATATGCATGCACACACACACAATTCACAAACATTCACATGCATGCATGCAAAAGCACAAAAACCCAAAAAGACATGTACATGCAAACACATGTATGCTCACAGATGTGCACAAATATAGCCATGCACACATGCACACACATTCATACATATGTTCAAATACACACATGCACATGCACTCATACCAACACACAAATACACAAATAGTAACACACTCGACCATGCACACGCACACAAGATTGGATGCAAAAATGCTCACATCAATGCACCATGCACATGTGCAAGCATAAATGCACACACGCACACACGCATACCACTCACATAGATCTGCACATGAGTACACACACGCACACATATACAAATATATACATGCACACACACACACACATGCACACATAAAACACAAGCACTCACACATGTACATGAACAGGCACACATAAAGGTAGATGCACAAGCAAGCACATATACACACTCATATAATCACACTCACATGCATGCATGCACACAACCATACACAAGAACACCTATACATACATAGATACATGAACACAAACAAACACATGTATGCACAGGAACACATGCATATGTGCATGCAAATAAACACATGCATATCTACACACACGTGCATGCATGCACAAGTGCACACATAAAAATACACACATGTATATGCACTCGCACCCACATAAGCACACATAGCCACACATTCAAGCACACACATGCACACAAATACACAAAAAAACACCAGCACACAGGGATCCATGCACACGTACAAGCACACATGTACATAAGAGTACACACAGATACACACATATGAACACACACATATAATTGCATATGCACACACACATACACACACAAAACATAAGGACACACAAACGCACACAATCATACATGCACAATTGCACATGCACATGAAAACAAATGCACACCCTCCAACAATCGTATGCACCTACATATACACACAAAAACAAATGTGCATAAACAAGCACATGAACATAAAGGCATAGATGCACTCATGCATACAAACAAACACAACACACATGAGTGCACATGTGCACACATGCATACATAAGCATATGTATGTAGGTACACATGCATGTACACATGCACACAGAGATGCACGTGCATACACACACATACTAATAAACATACGCACACACGCACAAACGTGCAAGCACCTATGCTTGCATGCACACACATACACACACATGTACACACTCAAGCAAACTAGCATGAATGTACATGCAAAGAAACATACATGCATGCACTTGCAAACATATATGCAAACATACACTTCTAGCAACAAACATATGAACACACATTCTTGCACACTTACATGGCATGCCATGCATAAATGCACACACCCATACACACAAATAAGAACACACACAGACACTAGTACATACACAAATGTACATATGAACACAGATGCAAACACATGCAAGGAAACATGCATGCACTCACACACACACCTACTCAAAAGAAAATGGACAAGCACATAGACATAAACACACATGTAGATACATAGGCATACTCATAGGCTTATAGAGATGGTCACACACAAGCACATACACATGCACAAAGAAATACACATGCATGCACACACTCATATGCACATGCATGCATGCTCACTTAGATGCATAAAGAAACATGTGCACACACATGCACATACCCACACACACAAACACATGCACACACTCACACACATGCATGCACACACACCTATATACACAAACACTTGTACACAAATTGGTGCACACACAAATAAACACATGTGCATACTCAGACGGACATGATCGCACGCAAAAACAGACATGGATAAAAACACACAAATGTGCTGACACATAGATACACATGCACATGCACATTATTGGACACTCACACACACACTCGAACATATAGAAACAAGTAGATGTAGACACACAAGCACACATAAATGCACATCTATACACTCATGTACATAAGTACACACAAATGTATAGTGATATGAACACACACCCATATGCACCCACACATGAAAACACACACACACATAGACACACATGCAAACATGCATACAATATACACATGCACACATGTGCACACAGACATGCACATATATACCCACATATAAGAATGCACATGGTCACAAACACATGCATGCACACACGCATAAGTAAATGCACACATGCACACACACACATGCCTGCATGTAGATATGCATGTGCGCACACACACACATGCATACACACCCATGCATGTATGCACACACATGCCCACACACACACACACACATACGCACATATACATGCACATAAGCATACAAACACATGAATGCACGAACACATGAACATGCACGCATGTGTGCATGCACACAGATTGCGAACGTATACACACACATGCATGCACGTGCTCAATCACACACACACACATATGCACATACAGCCATAGGCACACGCATACATACACACACATAAGGACACACACAAGGCGCACAAATGAACACACACACATGTATGTTCACACATATGCACACACACTCACATGTATGAGCACACAAATATACGCAAACACAAACATGCACATGCTCACATACAATAACACACACATAAACATGCATACACACATGCACACACACACATACACACACATACACATAAACACATGTGCATGCACAAATGCACAAACATAGATGGCACACGCCCATATATGCATATAGGCACATAGACACACACATATTTGCACAAAGACATGCATATAAGTACACACATGCACACACAACCCACAAATATCCACACACACACACACACAAATACATGCTCGTGCATGCACACATACACATTTGCACACTCATAACCACAATCATGCACACATACATGCAAAAACATGCACACACACACACACACATGCTCACACATAGTCACAGACATAGACATGAACACACACACATACTAGTAGTACACATGTGCATGCTTACACTAACAACCACATAAGCAAACATATGAATAAGAAGACACATGCACACATACATACACACTAACACATAAAAAATACATGCTTCCACTCAAGCATAAACATAATCACACATGCATGAACACACACTCACACACATTCATAAATGTGTGCATGGAGACACAGACATATATGCACATGCATGTAAACAAAAGCACACACATGTACACATAGGCACATATGCACAAACTTGTACACACACTCATGCATGCATACATGCACATACTTATGCACACAGGTGAACACACACACACATGCTCATATATAGACCCATGCACAAATATTCACACAATACACATGCACACACATGGACACACACACACCACTAGTGCATAAGCACAACATATAGATGCATACCTACAAACACATGTGCACACACACATACACATGCATGTGTTGCACACACATTTATACTTACATGCTCAAACATATGCATGCACATGCACGCACACAGAACGTGTGCACACATAAGGATAGACTCATGTATAGATATATGTACACACCCATGCATGCACACATATACATGCACGCATGCACACACATACATGAGTGAACATGATACGAAGACACACACAAACACACACACACATAAATACACATATGTGCATGCAGTTAGACACACATGCATGCACACACACACGCACGCCCATATACACGTACACACACACATCCACACACTCAAACATGCACACATGCACACATCTTCACACATGTATGAACATACACATACACTTACAAACACACAAGCCCATACACACATGCTTGTTACATATAAAACCACACACAAACCGACATATACCCACACACACATGCAATCACACAACATGGACACATGCACACATACACACACACACACACCTGTTCACACATGCATGCACACAACCATGCATACATTTTGTGTACACACATGCACACACACACATATTTGCATGCACCAACCACTCACATACGAATACTCTTACACATGTACATGTACACATACATGGACACATGAAGAAACACGAACACAAACACACATGCATGTATACTAACACACACAACATGCATACCTACACACTCACACAAATACAAGCACATGTAGTCACACACACACTAAAAGACACACACCCACATGTGCACACACATACACAAAAGAATATACACACTGATAGACATGCGAACACACACTCACACTCAAGTGCATAAATGCAAATACACATGCAAACACACACACATTAGCTTTCAAATAAACACTAACACTTGCACAATGACACATCGACATGTGCACATGCACACAAGCACACAACCATGCAACCACACATACACATACACATACACATACAACATACATGTACACACATGCACAAAAAAATAAATATGCACACACACTCCTAAAATGATGCACACTTACATGCTCACAAATGCATACATAAGCACACACATACTAGCACATGCACACCCACCCACACCCCACACATGCACACACCCAGACACATGTAGTCTCATGCACAACCAAACACACACTTGAGCACATATATATACACACACACACATATATATGTAGACTTAGCATGCACGCAAACACACACAAGTGCAAACACGAACACACATATACATGCACATCAAAATACACACATGCTCATAAACTCACTTACATACTCGCATACAAAAGCACACACATGTATATAGGCACACACGTGCTAACACATGCACACACACACATGTACACACACATAAGTAAAAATAAGTGCACACACACAAGCAAATCCACACACATATATGCACAAAGATGCATGCACACATGCATGCATTCACACACATGCACATGATCACCTGCACACACATGAATAAGGATGTACATATTTACCCACGTACACACATGTGCTTGTTTGCACACACACACATGAACACACAGATGCACACTAATGCACGTAGACACACACATACATGCACACACAAATACCCACACACATGAACACACACACAAATAGATGAAGCCGCACACACAAATGTACGTGCATGCAGATCCACACTCATACACACACATGTATGCAAGCACACACATAGATACACACACATGCATACACACACACTCGTTTATGCACATGCATGACAACGCACACACGTACACATTTACACATGTATAACAACACACACATGTACGTACACATATATACACATATAAACATATGTGCATACACACACACAAAGAGAAATATAGTTGCATGCACATAAAATAATACACATAAGCATACACGCAAACATTCCTATACATAAATGCATACATACACTTGTGGGTGGATATAAGTAGGCACACATGCATAGACAGTACATGCATGGGTGCAAAACAAGCAAACACACACACATGCACATGTGCACAGAAGCCCACACATGCACACACATATAGACATACACACACACACACATATATATACATGCATATGCACACACACACATATATATACATGCATATGCACACACACCCACAAATGCCACATACTCATGCACAAATGCATGCACAATGCACGCACCCATGAATACACATAAGCACAAACACATACACATTCATACACACACAACCACACAACATGCATGCACACACATATGTATGCATGCATACACATAATGACACATGCACCATCACACACATGTGTGCAAACATGCATACAAAAACATAAACAAGCAAACAAAATGCATCCACACACTCATATATGCCCATGTACCCACACACATGTATAAAGATATACATGTAATCACGTGCACAAACACACATATGCTGACACACATAAACACCCATACACACACTTTAATGAACATGCACATATATATATATATATATATATATATATATATATATATATATATGTATACCCACAAACTCACACACATGTGCACATGCATGCAAATACAGACACACACGCATGTATGTAGGTGCACATAGGAACACACAAACACATGTATACACAAATAGACTCCCACATATATGAACACACACACATATGCACACTTATGCACATGGACATGCACACACACACATGTGCACACTTATGCACATGCACACACATGAAACTCTATGCATATACACATGCATGCACACATACGTACACATTCAATAACAACATGCAAAGATGCACACATGCACATGCTCATGCACACATAGGAGTGCAAACATGCACATGCATACACACACATAAGAACATGCTCATGTACACATGTATGCACACACATTATTACATACTCAAGCATAAGCACACACACACATGAACGGATGCTCACACATACTCACCCCCACACAAAATAAGCACACACACACATCTACATACACACAACTGCACACACCTACCACACACACATGCACACACACATATAAACCAAATGCATGCACACATGCACATGGATAAATAAGTGGAAATGCACATGCATAAAGAAACACACAACAATACCCATGCACTTACATAGACCCACATGGATTTACATGTGTGCACACAAACAACCACACACACATACAAACAAATACATGCATTCATAGTAATACCCATGCACTTTTGTATGCACCTGAATACATGTACCTATGAAAAAACATGCATGCTTGCACTTGCACACATGCACATGGACGACAACACATAAGTGCACACACATGCATGTGCCCATCCATAAGCTCACACATATGCACATGCATGCAAACAGACACACACTCACTCACTTAGGAACATGCACCTACACACACATAAACACATACCCATGTCGACACATAAGCATACATACACTAATACACACTTTCACACACACACACACATGTGCACATGCACACAGATACCTACACATGACATGCACATAGACCCCCACATGCACACACAAACAAATAGGAACAAACACTCACACAAACACACGTAAACACGCAAACACCCATGAACACACACCAACACACACACACAGATGCACACATATACACATGCACACACACAAACATGCAATGATAACCATGAATGAATATACATGCACACACACAAGTAGACACATATACTCAGTCACACACATGCACATGCAAACCTCTACAAACACACAAATAAAGACATACATACACCCATACACAAGAAAAAATATGTTTACACACAAACACATAGGCACATGCACATAATCATACTCACACACTAAATAAATGCACATACTCATAAGCACCCACACACACTTACATCAATGAACACTCATACATACATAAGCTCACCCATGCACATATACACATATGTGCATATGTGTACATGCACTAAAACACACACACACATGTAAGTGCATGCACATGAACATAAAAACTACATATGCACATACCCTGACACGCACATGTAGACACTCACATAGACATATATACAAACTCACACACACACAAACACATGCACATGCACGTAGGCACACAAACACACACATGTACACAGAAGCACATGCCACACATACACTCACACATGTGCACACATATGCATAAATACACACTCATGCACACATAAAAGAACATACATGTACGCATGCCAGTACATAGGTGCAAACACGCACACATGCACACACGCATGCATACACACATATACATGCTTGTGTGCACAACTATCCTATATGCATGCATAAATAGTACCCACAAACGTGCACATCCATATGCTCACACGCACATAAACATACATATACATGCACACACACACACATGTGCGTGATTATCTGGGTGTGTTTTTGCATGTGTGTGTCTTGTATCTGTGTGCAAGTGTATGAGTTTTGGGGGCATTGTGTTTATTTGTATTGATCTATATGAGTATATCTATGTGTGCTTATGTTTGTATAGGTCTATGTGTGTATACATGTTTGTGTGTGTGTGTGTGCCTACATGTGTGTGTATGCATACATCTGTATGCATTTTTGTTTGTTTATGTGTGGGTGTTTATATGTGTGTATGAGTATTTTTGTGCATATATGTGTGTGTGAATGCAATTGGATGTGCATGTGTCTATGTGTGAATCTATTTGTGTGTTCATATGTGTCATTATATATGTGTGTCTACATGTTCCTACATGTCTTTATTTGTACATGTTGTCTGTGTGTTCGTGAGTGTGGGTGTGGATTTGTGTGTGTTTTTGCAAGCATGCATGCCTAATTGTGTGTGTTTTTGCACACATGTGCGTTGGGTGTTTACGTGCATGCATGTGTATATGCACATGTGTGGGCATTTGTGTTTGTGCATGTATGCATTTTTGTATGTATGCATACACATGCATGTGTGCTTATGTGTTTGCATGTTTGTGTGTGCTTGTATGAGTTTGTGAGCATATTAGTGTGTGCGTTGGTGTGATCTCATGTGAGTATATATGTGCATGTATCATGTGTATGCATATGTTTGTGTGTATGTGCATGTGTCTGTGGGTGTGCATGTGCATATGTGAATGTGTGTTCATGCAAGCATGCATGTGAGAGCTTGTAGGTTCATATGTGCATGTGTGTGTGTGCATATATGCATGTGTGGTTGTATATGTGTGTAGCTACTTGTGTGTCTAGTCATGTGTGGGTGTGGCTATGTGTGTGTGTGTGTGTGTGCGTCTGTACATGCTTGCATGTGTGTAAGTGTGTATGTGCATGCTTGGGTGTAGACATGTGTTTGTGTTTGTATGCGTATATGTATTCATTTGTGTGCATGTGTGCATGCATGTGCTTGTGTGGGTGTGTACAAGTCCATGTGCATGTGTGTGTTTGAGTGTTTATATGTGTTCACATGAGTGTGTACATGTGTTTGTGCGTATGTGTGCATATATGCATGTTTATGTATGAGTGTGAGTATTTGTGTGTGCACGATTGTGCATATGCGTGTATGCAATTGCACGCTTATGTGTATATATGTATGCATCTGTTTGCATCTTAGTATGTGCATATGTGCATATGCATAAGCATATTTTTGTACATGTGTGTGTGTGCATTCATGTGTATGATTGTGCATTAGTACATGCATGCGAGCACATGTTATTGTGTAAGCATGCATTCATATGGGTGTGTTTGGGCATGTTTGTGTGCATGTATGTGGTTGTGTGTGTGTGTGTGCTCTTGCATGTGTGTACTTGTACATGTGTGCATGCATTTTCATATAGCATATGGCTGTGCTCGTAGAGAGGTGTGGGTGTGCCTCATTGTGCATGTGTGTCCCTATGTGTAAGTGCATTTGTGCATGTGCATTAGTGTGCAATGGTACACATGTGTGTGTGTATGTATGTGTGTCTACATGATTACCTTTATGTGTGGATGTATATGTGACCATATTCATATGCATGTGTTTGTGTGGTTATGTGTGTGCGTGTGCAGTTGCATAAGTGTGCATGTTTGTGTGTTTGCACCAATGGAAATGTGCATGTGTTCGTGTGCATGTGCATATGTGGGTGGGCTTTCTTGCATGCTTGTATGTGCATTTTTGCATTTATTTGAGTTTGTTTGCATGTGTATAGGTGTCTATGCTTATGAGTGTTAATACGTGTGTGTGTGTGTATGTGTTTATGCATGAGCATGTGTGTGCATCTATGCATATATGTGTGTGATCATGTCAATATGTGTGCAAGTGGGTGCATGTTTGCAAGCCTGCATGTGTATGATTGTGCATGATTTTGTTGGTGTGTGTGCATGTGTGTGCATATGTGCTTCTATGCATGTGTGTGTTCATGCTTGTGTTTGTATATGCAAGTGTGTGTGTACATTTGTGTGCATACAAATCTACATGTGTGCTCTCATGTCTTTATGTTTATGTGTGCTTATACATGTGTGTGTGTAGTTATATGCATGTGTAGATATGTTCCTCTATGTGTGTGTGTGTGCATGTGTTTATGTGTGTGTATTTGTGTGTTGTTGCATGTGAGAGTGTGGGTGCGCATATGTCTACATGTTTGTGTGTATGTACATGTGTGAACTTGTGCATAAAAGTGCATGTGTATGTTTCTATGCATGTGTGTATGTTTTTGCAAGTGCGGTTGTGTGCATGTGTTGGTGTGTGTGTGTGTGTGTGTTATGTGTGTGCATGGTTTTTAGTGTGTGTATGTGCATATGTATGCATGGTGTGTGTGCATGTGTGTATATGTGAGCATGTGTGGGGTCAATGTGTGTGAGTGTGTGCAAAAGTGAGTGCATGCATGCCTATATTTATATGTGTGTGTTAGCATGTGTGTATGCATTTGTGCATGTGTGCATGTCTATGTGCATATGCCTATGGGTACACATGCCTGTGTGTGAGTATGTATGTGTGATTGTGCATGAGTGTGTGCATATGCTTCATCTACATGCATGTGCACTTTTGTGTTTTTGAGTTCATATGTGTCTGTGTGTGCATATGTGCATGATTATACATGTGTATGTATGTATGTGTGCAAGTGTGTGTCTACATGTGAGTGAATGTGCATGAGTGTGATTATGTGTGCACATGCATGTGTGAACATAAGCATTCTTATATGTGTTTGTATGTGTGCATGTGTGTGCACCTGTATCTTTATCCTCGTGCTCATGTGTGTGCCTTTTTGTGTATGTGTGCATGTGTTTAAGAGTGCACATGTTTTGTGTCTATGTGCATAAGTGAGTGTGTACGTGCAAGTGTGTGTGTATGTACATGCATTTCTTTGTGTATGCCTGTGTTTGTGCTTGTGTGCATGCATGTGTATAGATGTGTGTCAGTTTGTGTGTGCATCTGCATTTAAGTGTTCTTATGTGTGTAGATTCTTACATGTGTGCTTGTTTGTGTGCATACATGTTCATGTGTGTGCATGTTTATGGGTGTGTGTATGTGCATACATGTGCACATATGTGTTTGTATGTCTGCAATGTGTGGTTGTATGTGTGTATGCAAGCTTGAAAATGTTGTCATGCACATGCATATGTTTGTGTTGTGCATGCATTTGTGAGAATGTTTACATGTGTGTGTGTGCTTGTGCACATGCAACTATGTGTGTATGCATGTACTCATGTATGTTTGCATGTATTCTTGTGTGTGTCCATGTGCATGCGTGTTGTTGTGTGTGTGTTTACAAATGCACGCGTGTGTATCTAAGTGTGGGTGCATGTTTGTGTGAGTGTTTTTGAGAGAACATATGTATGTGTATGTGTATGTCCAAGTGCATGTGCCTGTGTCTACACATATGTAGGTTTATGTGTATGTGCATGTGTGTTCATGTGCATGTGCATGTGAGTGTGAGGGGGGCTGTTTGTTGGTGCATGTGTGTGCAGGTGTGTGTAAGTGTTCAAACTTATATGTATGCATGCTTTTGTGTGTGTTTCAGAGTGTACATGTTTGTGTTCTTGAGTATTTGTGTGAATGTGTTTATGTGTGCACATGTTTGTGTGTGCATGGTTTTGAGTTCATGCATGCATGCAAGTTTATGTGGATGTGTCTATGCTTGTGCATGTGTGTGTGCTTGTACACATGTGTGTTTGGATACATGTCTGTGCGTGTGTGAGTGTGCATGTGTGCATGCATGTGTGTGTGTGTATATTTGAGCATGTACATATGAGTGTGTGTTTGTACTTGTGCAAGTGTGTGTGTATGTGTTTATGTCAATTTGTGTGTGTGCATGTTCATGCATCTGTCTCGATGCATGTATGTGCATGGTGGTGTGTTTGCTGGTGTGTGTTTGTGCATATGTATGAGTGTGTGTGTGTGTGGGTGCATGCATGTACATGTGTGCTTTCATACACGTTTGTGTGTAAATCTACGTACATGTGTTCGTGTTTGTTGCTGTGAGTGCGTGCATGTGTGTGTGTCCATGCATGTGTGCGTGTGTGTGTATCTGCATGCATCTCATTATGTGTGCATGTGTGCACCTATGCATGGGTGTGTGTGTGTGTGTGTGCTGGTGTGTGTAGGTGTGTGTGCTCTTGTGTGACCGTGTTTGGATGTGTGTGCATCTATATGTGTATATGTAGGCATTTATGTGCATGTGCATGTGCGTGTATGTGCATGTGCATGTGTGTGTATGTGAATGTTCGTGTGTATATGTGTGTCTCTGTGTTTAAGATTATGTATGTGTATATGTGTGCATACGTGTGCATGCGTACATGTGTGTGCATCTGAGTGTGTGCCTATGTCTTTATGCACATCCATGCGTGTGCATGCTTGTCTGTCTATGCATTTGTATTGGTCCATGTGTGTGTGCATATATGTGAGAGCATGTGTATTTGTGCATCTATACATGTATGTGTTCATTTATGTGTATATATGTAAGTATGCATGTATGTTTGTGAGTGCATATATGTGCGTATGTGTACAAACATGTGTGCATGTGCTTGTGTTGGGCATGTGTGTAGGTCTGCATGTGTTTCTATATTTGCATGGGTGCTTGTATATGTGTGTGTTTGTGTGTGTATCAATGTGTGCATATGCATATATGTTTGTGGTATGTTTTTATTATTGTATGTGTCTTTATGTATGTTTTTGCATATGGCTTTGGGTCCATGTGTGTGCATACGTGTGTGTGCAAGCACATATGCTTTTCTATAGGAATGCATGCACATGCATATTTGCATATGTGTATGTGTGTGAATGTTTGTGTGCATGTGTGCATGCACATGTGTGGATGTGCATTTTTCTATGTGTGCATGTGTGTGGGCAAGCAAGTGTTAGTGTGTGTGTGTGTATGTGGGCATGTATGGGTGTGTGTACCTATGCGCCTATGTATGTGTAAGTCTATGAGCCTATATGTATGTGTGCTTGTATGGTTGAGTGCGTGTGTGTACTTGTGCGTGTGCGTGTGTGTGTATTGTTGTGCAAGTTGCATGTGTGTGTATTTGTGCATGTGCATGAATATTTTTTTGTGTGTGTCATGTAGCTATGTGCATGTGTGTGCTTGTATGTATGTGTGTATATGTGCATGCATGTGTGGTCAAGTGTGTCTGTATGGATCAGTATGCATGTGTGTGTCTGTGCAAGGGTGGGTATTTATGCCTATGTATCAATATGTGCATGTGTGTATGTGTGTATGTCTTGATGTGTGTGTATGGGTGAGTGTACATGCATGTGTTCGTGTGCATGTGTGTGCAAGCATGCAAGTGAATCATTTGTTTGGGTCAGTTGGTGCATGTGTGCATGCGGGTCAACATTTACATGTACATGCGTATATGTTTTTGTACATATATGCATGTGTGTGTTTGTGTGCTTGTATGTGTTTATGTGTGTGTACCAACATGTAGGCATGTGTGTCTACGTGCATTTTGTGTTTGCATGTGTGCATATTTTTACATGTTTGCATGTGTGTGGGTGTGTTTGTTTATGTGTGTGTGTGCATGCATATGCATGTATGTTTGTGAATACATGTGCATGTGTCTACATGTGTATATGTGCGTGAGTGTGCGTGCATGTGCACACATGTACATGCATGAGTGTGGATGCATGTGCACAAGCGTTCATGTGAGAACACGTATATGAGTTGCGAGTGTGTGTTTGTGTGTGCCCATGTGTTTTTGTGTGTGTTTGCATCTCTGTGTGTGTGTATGTGCATGTGTGTGAGTTCATGTATGCATGCATATGTCTATGTATTTATTTTTATGTACTTATTAGCCTGTATGTGATTGCAATTGCATTTTCATGCCTATGTGTCTACGTGTCTGTGTTAGGGTTTGTGCTTGTGTGTGTGCTTGTGGTCTATACTTTAGTTTGTGTGCATGTGTGTGTGCATGTTTACATATATGCGTGGTTGTGTGTGTATTTGTGAATTTGTATGTATAGGTGTGCTTTTGTTAGTGTGGGTGCATACGTGAGTGCATGTATGCTTGCACTCATATGCATGAGTCCATGCCTCTGCGTTTGTACATTTGTGTTAGGGTGGGTGTGTGCTTGTGCATGCATTTTTGCATATGTGCACATGTTCATGTGTGTGTGTACATATGAACAAGTGTGCAAGTGCACTCATGTTTGTGTGTGTGTGTCAATGTGTGTCTATGTGAACACACTCATGCAAGTGTGTGTTGCTTGTGTGTGTTCCCAAATGTATATGCATATATGTGTTTGTTTGCTTATGTGTCTCTTTGCATGTGTGTACTCTTGCAAGTGTCTGTGTTCTTGTGTGAGTACGTGTGTGATGGAGCTTGTGTCTTATGTATTCATAAGTGTGCACTTGACATGTGTGAGTTTATGTGTGTGTGCATGTGCATTACATGGGGGTGCATACATGCATGTGCGAGTGTGCTCATATGTATAATTTAATGGGTACATGTGTTTTTCTGCATGAGTAGTTGTGTGAATGCATGTTCATGTGCATATGTGTGTGCATGTGTTAGTGTGTATATGTGTGTGTGCATTACTAGGTACATTCATGTGGGTGTACGTGTGTTTGCATGTGTGAGACCACATGCAGATGTGTATGTCCATGTGTCCATCAGTTTGTGCAGGTGTGTGTGTTCGTGTTTATGCAAGAGTATGCATGTGTATATGCATTTATGTGATGTTCATGTCTACATCTACAAGCATACATTTGTGTATACTTATGTGAGAGTGTAAGTGAGTGTTTGTTTGAGTGTGTACATGCATGTGCATGTGTTCGAGTGTGTGTGTGTGTTCATGTGCACGTGCATGGTATGTGCAAACTTATGCATGTGTATGTGTGTGTGTGTGTGTGTGAGTGTGTGAATGAGTACAATTGTACATTTGTGTGTGTGTGTGTGTGCATGTGTGTGCATGTGTCAGTATGTGTTTACATGTGTCTGTGCATTTGGGTGCATATGTGTGTGTGCTTTTTGTGAGTGTTTCTATGTAGTTCTATATTTTTTTGTGCATGGGTGAGTGTGCTTGTTAATTCTTGTGTGCATATGTGTAAATGTGTGTGTGTCTGTGTTCATGTGTGCATGTGCATAAGTGTTAGTGTGTTTCCATACATGTGTGTGCATGTGGGTGTATGTGTAAGTGTGTCAGTGTGAGTGTGTATAGGAGTTTTTTTATGTGTTCTTGTGTGTGTGTTGATTCATGCATGTGTGCTTGTGTACATGGATTGGTATTGGTGTGTGTGCATGTGTGTGTGTCTATATGTGAGCATGTGCATGTGTGGGTGTGTGCCCATGTGAATGGGTGCATGTGCATGTGGGTATGCACATGCACATGTGTTTGGGTTTGTGTGTGTGAGAGCTAACATGTGTGTGTGTGTGGGTGCATTCTAATGTGTGCATGGGCTTATGTATGTGTATGTGCTCATGTGTACTTGTATGTGTGTTTGCATGTGTGCTTGTGTATGTGTGTGTGTGTGTGTGTTCTTATGGGTGTGTGTTTATACATGTGAGTGTGTTCTAGTGCATATGCATATGCAAACCTTTATATGTGTATGTATGCCTGTGTGCATGTATATGAGTGTGTGTGTGTGTGTGTGGGAAGGGGGGTTTCCATGTACGCATTTGGATGTGTCTGCATATCTGTATGTGTGCACATGTGTGTGTAGGTATGTTTGTGTGTAGGTGTGTGTGCAGGCATGCATATTTGTTAATCTGTAGGTGCATATGTGTGCATGTGCATCTTTCTATGCATGGGTTTGTGTTGGCATTTAAGTGTGTGTGCATGTGTGTGTGTGTTCATGTATGTGATTATGCTTATGTGTTTGCATGTGATTACATGCATATTCATACGTGTGAGTGCTTTGCATATGTATATGTGTTTGTGTGTGCATCCATGTGTGCGTGTGGATGTGGGTGCATGTGTGTGTGCATTTGCAAGTATGTGTGTCTGAGTGTGTTTGTCTGTGGCCATGTGTGTGTGTGTGCATGTGTGGGTGTGTTAGTGCATGCACATGTATGCATGTGTGTGTATGTGTATGCATGTGTGTGTGCATTTTCATGTGTGCTTGTGTAAGTTTGTGTTCATGTTAGAGTGTGTATGTGTGTATGTGATCTTGTATGATGTGTGGGTGCATGTTTGTGTATGTATGCATGTGTTTGTGTGTGTACATGCATTTGTTTTTGTCTGTGCGCATGCACATCTATGTGATCATGTGTGTGAGCAAGCATGTGAGTTCTTATGGGTACTTTTGTGTGTGTATGTGTATGAGTGCATATGTGTATGTGTGCATTTGTGCATGTATATATGTGCATGAGTGTGCCTAAGTATTTTTGTGTTGCCAATGTGTGTGCATTGCATTTATGTGCTTTCATGTGAGTGGGTATGTGTTGGTGTATGTGTGTGCATGTGCATGAGTTTTTATGCCTATGTGTGTATTTATGCATGTGTGTGTGCATTTGTGTGCATATCTATGTGTGCGTATGTGTGTGAGTTTAGAGCATGTATGTGTTTATGTGTTTGCATGTGTGCATGTATGTATATATATGTGCATTTGTGTGCACATTTCTTTGTATGTATAAGTGTGCTTGCATGCAAGTGTATGTGTGAGTGTGCAAGTGTGTGTGTGCATGTTTATTTGTGTGTGCATGTGTGTGTGCATTTAGGTGTGTGTGTGTGTGTGTGTATGTGTGTGCATTCACAAGTGTGTATATGTGAGTGTATGTTTACGCATGTGTGCATGATTATATCTACATGTATGCCTGTGTGTGTGTGTGTGTGTATATTTGTTCATGCATGCATATGTTTGTGTGCATATGCTTATGTGTATGTTTACATGTATTTGTGTTCTTGGGTATGTGCTTGTATGTGTATGCATTCATACATGTGTCAATGTTTGCTTTTGTGCATGGATGTGTGCATGTATGCATGTGTATGTCTACACATGCATGTTTATTTGTTTATGTGCTTGTCTATGTATATTGTATTGTGTGTGTATGTGTTGTTATGTGTGCCACTATCAGTGTGTGTGCATGCATGTGGGTGTGTGTTCATGTGTGTGCCTATGTGCATTTTTGTGCATATAAGTATGCATGTATGTGCATTTGTGATTGTGTATATGTTTGTGTGCTTGTACGTATGTGTGTGAGTGTGAGTGCATGTGTGTGTATGTGCTTATATGTGTGTGTGTGTGCATGTGTGTGCATATTTGTGTAGGTTATCTACATGTGCTTTATTTATGTGTACTTGTGTGTTGTGTCTATAAGTGTGTGTGCATGTTTGTATGCATATGTGTGTATTCATTTGTATATGTGCTATTATGTATATGTTTATTTGTGCTTGCATGTGGGTGTGTGGATGGGTGTGTACATGTGTGTGCATATGGGTATGCTTGTATGCGCATTTGTTATTGTGCGTGTGCTTGTCTGTATGTGTGCAAGCATGTGTGTGTGTATGTATGTGTGTGTGTGTGTTTGCAGGTTATCTACATGTGCGTGCACACATGTCCATGTGCACGTGTACTCATGTGCTGTGTTTACAAGTGTGTGTCCATGTATGTAGCATATGTGTGCATTCAGGTGTGCATAATGGTGGTTGTGTGTAAGTATGTGTGCACGTGTGTATGCATCCATGAAAGGATGTATGTGTGCATGTGAGTGCATTTGTGTGTGTGCATACATGTTCACATGTGTGCATTATGTGGATGAGTGTGTATACGTGATTGTATGTACGCATGCCTATGTATGTGAATATATGAGCATACTTTTGTTTGCATGTTTCTTTGTGCATGTCTATTCATATTTGCACATGTGTGCATGCTTATGTGTGTGTGTGCATGCATGTGTATATGTGCATGAGTGTGCCTATGTGTGTGTACTTGTGTGTGTTTATGTGCATGATCATTTGTGTAAGCATGTGTGTGCTTGTGTATGTGCATGTGTATAGCTATTATGTGTGTGTATGCAACCTGTATAGATTAGAGTGCATGCATGTGTATGTCCATGTTAGTGTATATGTGTGCATGTGTATGCTCTTTTGTGTGTGTTCATGTGTAAATATGTGTATATGTGTGTGTGCTTGTGTGGATGTCTCTATATGATTGCTTTTTTAAAGTATCCTTGTTTGTGCTTGTATGTGTATGTGTGCATGTGTGTATATTTGTTTTTGCATGTATATGTGTGTGCATGTTTGTTCATGTACGTGTGTGCGGGTATTTTTATGTATGCATGTGCATGCATGTTTTCGTGCATGTGTTTGTGTGTGAGTGCTTGTAAGAATGTGTGTGTATGTGTGCACATTTGTGCATGTGTGTTTGTATGTGTGCATTCATATGAGTGTGTGTACTTCGTTGTCTATGCACTAGAGTTTGTGTGTGTGTCTACATATGTGTATGCATGTGTATGTGTGTACTTGTGTGTGTGCATGTGTTGTAAGTGTTTTTACATAAGTGCATGCATTTGTGTGTGTTCCTATGTGTTTTAGGATGTCTTTGTGTATTTGTGCATGTGTGTGAGTGCGTGCTTGTGTGTGCATGTGTGCATGTGTGTTTGTGTGCATGTGAGTGTTTGTGCATTTGTGGTTGCATTTGGGTTTGTGCATGTGTGTGTGCATATATGTGTGTTTTTTGCATGGCTGTGTGTACATGGGTGTATGTGTGTATGTAATGGTGTGCTTGTGTGTTCAAGTATGTGTTTGGGTGCGTGTGTGCTTGTGTGTTCTTGTTTGCATGATTATGTGCAAGTGATTGAATGTGTATGTGTGTGTGTTTATATTTCAATGTGTGAGCTTGTTTGTGAGTGTGCATGTGGTTGTGTATGTGTATTCTTGAGTGTTTTTATGTATGCACTTGTGAGAGTACACATACGTGCGTGTGCATGTGTTTGTGTTTGTGCACTTGATTGTGTGTGCATGTGTTTGTTGTGCATGCATATGTGCATGTGTGTTTGTGCCTATTTGTGTGTACAATAATGTGTATATGTCTGTGTGTGTGTGCATATGCATGTTCTTTTTTTAGCTTGTTTGTTTCTATGCATTTGTGTCCTTGTGAATGTACACGCATGTTTATATGTGTATGTGTGTGTGCATGTCTTTGTAAGTGCATGCATGTGCTTTTATTTGGTTGCATGCATGTGAATGTTTATGTGTGACTATCCATGTGCATGTGTGTGGTTATGCACGTGCATGTGTGTATGTGATTGTGTGTGTCCTCTTATCTATGCATGTGTGCATGCATGTGCATATGGGTGTTATGTGTTTGCATGTGTCTTTGTGCATTCATGCTTGTGTGTGTGTGTGTGGTGGGAGGGGGCTAGGAGTGAGTGTGTGTGTGTGGTGGGAGGGGCTAGGAGTGAGTGTGAGTATGCTTATGTAAGTGCATGCATACGTGTATGTGCACATAGGTGCATGTGTGTTTGTTCATGTGTGTATGTGCATGTGTGTGCAGACATACATGTGTGTGCGAGTGCATGTGTGTGTATCTTACGTGCACATGTGTGCGTGGGTGCACACACGTATGAGTGCGTTTGTGTATGTGCATGCACATGTGTGTGTTTGTGCATATGTGTTTGTGTATGTGTATGTGTGTGTGTGCATGTGTTTGTATTTGAAAGTGTGTGCTTGAGTGTGCAAGTGTGTGTGCACGACTGTGCATGTGCTTATGCATGTGTGTGTGCATGTTGTGTGTGTGTGTGTGTTTGTGTGCATGCATGTTGGTGTTTGTGCACACATGTGTTTGTGTTTTTGTGTGTATGTGTGTGAGCATGTCAACATGAGTTAGTATGTGTGTGTACATATATGCATGTGTGTGTATGTGTTTTTTTGTGCTTGTTCATGTGTGTGTGTGCATGTATGCATAAGTGAATGTGTACTTGTGTGTCTATGTATACATGCATGCATGTCTGTATGTGTGTGTGTGCATATGCATGTGCCTATTTGAGCTTGTCTATGTTTGTGCATGTGTATGCATGTTTATGTGTGTACATGTGTGTGCATGTCTTTGTGGGTGCATGCGTTTGCATGCATTTGCATATGTGTGTGGCTATGCATGTGGATGTGTGTGGTTATGTACCTACTTGTGTGTATGTCAGTGTGTGTGTTCTCTTGTCTGTGTATGTTCGCAAGCATGTGCATGGGTGTGTGTGTTTGTATGTGTGTTCTTATGTATGCATGCTTGTGTATGGGGGTAAGGGTGTGTGTGGGTGGGTGTTAGTATGCTTATGTGTGTGCATGCATATGTGTATATGCATATAGGGGCATGTGTGTGTGTTCATATGTGTGTGTTCATGTGTGTATGTCCATATGTGTGTATGCTTACATGCACATGTGCATGTGGAAGCACACAAGCATGTGTCTTTTTGTGTGTGCATGCATATATGTATATTTGTGCTTATGCATGTGTGTTAGTGTTTGTGCATGCATGTGTATTTGAATGTGAGTCTGTGCTTGAATGTCCTAGTGTGTGTGGGTGTATGTGCATGACTTGTACATGTGCTTATGCATATGTGTGTGCTTGTTGTGTGCCTGTGTCTATATGCATGCATGTTGGTGTTTGTGTGCACATGTGTTTGTGTTTTTGTGTGTATGTGAGCGTATGTGCAAGAAAAAGTGTGTCTATGTATGTGTACATATCTACGTGTGTGTATGCATGTCTATAAGTGTGTATGTGTGTCTTTGTGTGCTGGTTCATGTGTGTGTGTGCATGCATCGTGAGTGAATGTGTGTATACATGCTTGCATGTGTGTGTCTTTGCATGTATGTTTTTATATGTGTGTGTGTCTATGTGTATTCTAATATTTGTGAGTGTGTATGTGGGTGCATATGTGCTTGTGTGTGTTTATGAATGCATGTGGGTGTGCTAGTGTAGGTGTGTGTTGATGGGTATGTTCATGCTAGTGTGCATGTATGCATGCATGTAGGTGCATGTGTTCATTTATGTCTACATGTTTGTCTGCATGTGCATGTGCCTTGTTCTTATGTGGGTATGCATGTGTATATATGTGCTTTTGTTTATGCACGTGTATCCATGTGTGTGTGCATGTATAAGGCCATATGTACACATGTATATGTGTATGCATCAGTGACTGTGGAGTGTATGTAAGTGTGTGCATATGTGTGTGCATGTGTTTATGTATGCATCTAAGTGAAACTACGTGTCCTAGTGCATGTACATGTGAGTGTGCATTTGTGTGTACATGTGTGTGTATGCATGCATGAACGACTACATGTATGTGTGATTGTGCTTTTGTGCATGCTTACATTTGCATGCAGATCTGCATGTGCGTGTGTGTGTATGTGTGCATGTCCATGTGTGCGTGTTTTTGCATGTATATGTATACATACATTTGTGTGTTCATATGCATGTGCATATGAGTGTGCACGTGTATGTCTGTGTGTGTGTGCATGAGTGTGTACATGATTGTGAGCCAATGTGTGTGTAGGTGTCTACATGGGTAAGTAGTTGTGCATGCATGTATGTTTTTGTGTGTGCATGCTTGATCATGTGTGTGTGTGAAAGGGTGTACCTATTTGTGAGCCTATGTGTGGGTGTGGGTGTCTACTTGGGAAGGTACATGTGTGTCCAAGTGGGTGTGCACGTACGTGTGTGTGCATATGCATTTTTCTATGTTTTTAAGGATGTGTGTGCTTATTTGTGTATGTTTTTGTGTATTCTCATATTTTTGTGTGTGTTTCTGTGCATGTGTGTCTATATGGGTGCATGTCTATATATGTTCATGGGGAATTGTGTGTGCTTATGCCTGTATGTTTGTGCACTTGTTTGTGTATTATCATGTGTGTGAGTGTGCATGCATGAGTCATTTTGTGTGTTAATGTGTGGATAAATGTCTGTGTGTGGGGTGTGTTTGCATGAATATGTGCATGTGTGTGTACTTGTGTGCAAATGTGTGTACGTGTGTGTCTGTGTGATTGTGTGCATGTGTGTGTATTTGCATGTGTATATGTGAGTGTATATATATGTGTACATGAGTCTATGTGTATGTAGATTTGTTTAAGTGTGTGTACATATGCACACACATGTATGTGTGCACATACAGACACATATGTATGTGTGCTTTTGTGTGTATGCATGTGTGCTTATGTTTGTTCTTTTGTACATGCATTTTTTTTGTGTGTTCTAAGCATGTGTATGTGGATGTGTGAAGATGTGTGTATGTGTATGCATATTTGTGTGGGTGTATGTATGTGTGACTATGTGTGGTATTATGTTTGTGGGAGTGTGTTCTTGTGTGTGTGTGCACACATATATGTGTGCTTGTGTGTGTGTGGGCCTGTGTGTGAGTATGCAAGTGTTTGTGCATGCATGCACACAAGTGTGTTTGTGTGTGTGCACTTGTGCATGTGTTTGTGTGAGCTTTCCTATGAGCATGTGTGCATGTGTGTGTTAGCATGTGTTGTGCATGTATGTGTTTGTGCATGTGCATGGGTGTGGGCTTTTGAGTGTGTGCTTATACATCCATAAGTGTATGCATGCATATGCGTATGCGTTTTTACGTATTTTCTTACATGTGTGTTTGTGAGTGGGTGTGAGCATATGAGTGTGTATTCTATTGTGTGTTGGTGCTCATGTGTCTATGTGTGTGTGCACTTGTGTGTGTGTGTGTATGATAGTGAGTGAGTGGGAGTGTGTTTATAGCTATGTGTATGTTATTGTGTGGGTTTGCACAAGTGTGTATATACGTCTTTGCATGGCTACATGCGTGCATATACTCATATTTATGTATGTTTAGGTGCGTGTGCATTCTTATGAGTAGTTTTTTGTGCATGTTTGTGTACGTGTGTTGGTGCATGTGCATGCATGTGTGTACGTGTGTGAAGGTATATTTGTTAGTGTGTGAGTGTATGATTGTCCATGTGTGTGTGTGTGTGTGTGTTTGTGTACATATGGGTACATTTGATGGTATGCATATGGACAAGCTAGCTTGTACATGTGTGCGTACATATGTGTCTACGTGCGTGTTCACATTTGCTGGCATTTGTGCATGCATCAGTAAATGCTAATGCAAGTGCATCTATATTTTTGCATGCATGTGTGTGCATATATGTTTTTTTTTGTGCACGTGTATGTGTGAGCACATGTGTGTATTTGTGTGTGTGAGTTTGCATGCATATGAATTTGTCTATGCATGCATGCTTGTCTTCATGTGTGCTTAGGTGCATGTATGTACAAGTGTTTATTTTCATGTTTGTGTATGTGTGCATGTGCACATGTTTGAATGTGTGTCTTTGTATACAAGTGTGTGTTTGTGTGTATGCATGTGTGTGAGTGTTTGCATTTGTGTTTGTATATATGTGTACGTATACCTATATGTATGTGTGTATTCACATGTGTGGTAGAGTGTGTATGTGCTTGCATGTATGCAAGCGTGTGTGTGCCTATGTGCATGTGCATGTGTGCATGCATGTATGAGTTTTCATGCTTGTGCATATAGGTGTGTGGATGTGTTTATTTGTATGTGTGCTTATCTATGTTTATACATGTTTTTGTGAATGTGTGTTAGTGCATACTTATGTATGTGCATGTTTGTATGTGTGCGTGTTTTTGGTTGTGTGTATGCATGTACGCGTATACATTTACACATGCATGTGTGTACACATGTGTATACTTGCATGTGTATATATATTTGTGCTTGTTTACTGGTGGGTATGCAAGTGATTTTATGTGTATGTGTGCATTCATGTACCTATACATGTGTGTGAATGTGCATGTGCATTTCCATGTGTGTGCATAGGTATGCAGTGTGTTTACGTGTGTGTGTATGTAGGTGTGTTGGTGCACATGTGTGCATGTGTGTGCACATGTTTGTGTGTGTGGGTGCATATGGGTGTGTGTGCTAACATGTGAGTGTGTGTGGGCATCTATGTGTATGCATGTGTCTATGTGCCTGTGCGTACATACAAGCATATTTGGGTATGTGCAAATATGTGTCTATGTGTGCATGTGTGTGCATGATCTTGTGTATTTGTCATGTGCATGTGTGTGTGTGCATGTTTATGTGCATTTGTGCTAGTGTGTTTGTGTGCGTGCGTACATAAGAGAATGTGTGTCTAACTGTGCATGTGTTTGCATGTATATTTGTGAGCATGTTTGTGTATATGCATCTATGCATATGCCTACTACATGTCTACCTATTTGTGCATATGTGCACCATTGTGTAAGAATGTGTTTGTGTGTGTCTGAATGTGAATGTGTTTGTGCATCTATGTGCATCATGCATGCACATGTGTGCATGAGAATGCATGCATGAATGTATGTATTTAAGCATTACTATATGCATATGTGCATCTCTATGTGCACATGTGAATGCATGGTTGAGTGTGTGTGCTTGTGTTGTGTGCATGTCTTCAAGCGTGTGTGTGAGTGCGTGTGTTAGTGTGTGAGTGTTTGTGGGTGAGTGCATGTGATTACATGTGTGACCAAGTGTGTGTGTGTGGTTATGCATGTGCATTCATGCATGTGTCTACTTATGTGTGTGCTTGTGCATGTGAATGTGTTTGTGTGTTTGCATATATGCATGCATGTGTATGTGTAGGATTATATGTGTGTGCATTCACACACATGTGTGTGGTTATGGATGCAAGTATGCGTGTGTGGGTTCATGTGTGTTGGCGTGTGTAGATATGTATGTGCATGTACGTGCTTGTGTCCATGTGCACGTGTGTGTGTGTGGGGCAAGCACACATGTTTGTTTGAACATGTGTATATGCATGTGTGTGTCTACTTATGCATATATGTGCATGTGTTTGTGTAGGCATGTGTGCATGTTTATGTGAATGTAATTATTTTTTTCATGCATGCATGCTTATGTATATGTGTCTAAGTGTGTGCATCAATATGTGGATGTGTCTATACAGGCATGCATGTGTGTGCATACGTGTGTATGTGTGAGTGAGTGTATGTTTATGTGTGTGTGTGTGATTGCACATTTGTGTGTACATGTGTGTTTGCATTCACATGTGCATATATGTGTGTGTTCATGTATAGAAATATATGTGCATATATGTGCTCAAAGCATGTGTTCGTGCATGTTTGTGCATTTTTGCATGTGTGAGGTTATGCATGCTTGTGAATTCATGCATGTGCACATAGGTGGGTTCACGTATGTGTGCATCTACTTTTGTGTATGTGTGTGTATATGCATGTGTGTGCTTATGCACGTAAGTGTGTTTGTGCAAGTGTGTGCTAATGCATGTGTGTGTATGCTTATGTGTCCATGTGTATTTGTGGGGATGTGTGTATCAGTGCATGTGTATGTGTGTCTGCACACACATGCATACACACCTGCATGCTTATTGGTACATATACATATGCACTTACACCCACACATATGCACCAACATAGACACACAAACACTTGTACATGCAAGCACACACACATAAGAACACCCATGCACACATAGATGTACATACACACATATGCACACACAAGCATATACACATGTGCACACATATACATAGACACACACAAATACCAACACACACCCAAACACAAGAATGCACACATGCATGCAACCACACAAACACATAGATGTGCATTTGCACACATGCAAAGACATGCACACATATGCACACAACCACATTCACACACACACACACACCTACATGCATTCTCACACACAAAAATGCATATGGAGGCACACATAGAAACTAACACACATTGATACACACACATGCAAGTAAACATGAACATGCACATAGACACAGATAATAACACACATATAGACATGCATGCACACAATCACATAAATATATACACACAGGTAAACACATGCACACACATGTAAACACACATATAGGCACACACACACACATGTACAAACACAGAAATAAAATAGGTGTGTATGCACATACAAATTCCTTAAGCACACAAACACACACACCATCATCCACACATACTCACAAACATTTATGCACAAAACATAGAAACATGCATATGCATGCACACCTACACATACAAAAACACACTCATAAAACCACACACATGCTCAAAGGCATACACACATGTAAACACATGCATAAGTAGACACACATGCACACACACATGCATGCACAAAGACATGCACACGAATGCAGCATACATGCACATACACTCTAACACACAAACACGTGCACATGAACACACACACATGCATGCACATACATAGAGATAGACAAAAATACAATGTATGCACACAAACTTACACAAAAACATGTATGTGCTTGAACACAAACACTTGAACCCACATACATGCACATAGACTTACACAGAGACCCACACACACAAGAACATGCACGCACACATAGACACTTAAACACATTCATACACACTATTGTGCTTATCTATGCATACATAGGCACACAAGCATGCATACAAACATGCATACATACGTACACACACAGACAAGTACATGCATACACTCACACACACATCCTTGCACACACACCCACACAAATACACAAACATAAATAAGCACACACTCACACACATAGGCACCTACACACATGTCAATGCACATACACCTACTCATGCACTTGCATGGACAAACACATAAAATCCACACACATCCACACACACGTACACACATGCATAAACAAAAATTTACATACAAACACAAGCTGACACACATGCACAAAAACATGCAATAACACATGCACTCGTGCACACACACACACAAGAACACACATAGACCAATAAACACACCCACACAAGCATACATACAAACACACACATGTAGTCATATTCACATAAACTCATACACACATAAATACACTCATGTGCACACAAACCCACATGCACATAAAAACATAATTACACATAAAAAGGATGTGTACACTCATGCAAAAGCACACATAAATGCACACACATATGCATACTCATTGATGCATTAACAGACATAATTGCACACAAATATGCTCATACACACACAAACACACACACATAGACACATGCACAAACAAATGAGAACATAGACTCACTATCATGAAAGCAAATGTAGATGCACACATAAACACACATATATGCACACATGCACACACAATCACCCACACCAACTTGGATAGTACACACATGCACATGCAAAAACATCCACTAACACTCACACATAAGAAAACACACAAGCACACATGTGCACACACACATGCACACAGATGTGTAGATGTGCACACACACACACTCTCTGGCATGATATTGCATGTGTGTGCACAGGTATGTTTGTGTGTGTTGGGTTGCATGTATATGAGTAGGTGTACATGTGTGCACCTACATATGTGTATGGGTTTGCATGTGCATTCATGTTTGTATATGTGTGAGTGTGTGGGTGCACACATATATGTATATGTGTTCATATGTCTAAATGTGTCAGTGTTACTGTGTACGTGCATGTGTGTGTGTGTGCATGCGTGTGCACGCAGGCACATGTATGTGTGTATTTGCATGCACCTTAGTACATATGTGTGACTATGCATATGCATCTACATGTTTGTGCACATGAGTGTGGACAAGAATGCATGCAAGTGTGTGTGTTTGTTTTTTCATGTGTGTGCCTATTTATGTGTATGTGTGTGCATGTGTGTATACACCTCGTATATGTGAGCATACATGTGTGCATCTACTTGTGTTTGGACATGTGTGTGTGTGCATCCACATGCTTTGTTATGTGTGCTTGTGTATGTTTGTGTGTGAGTTTGAGAGTATATGATTATTTATGTGGGTGTCTATGTGTGTGAGTGCTTGTAAGAGTGTGTTGATGTGGGTGTGTGCACTTCTGCATGTTTGTGTTTGCATTAGTTTATTTACAAGTGCATGTTTGTTCATGTGCATGCACATGGGTAAGTTTATTTATGCTTGTGTGTGTGTGTACATGTGTAAATGTTTGTGCATAGGTGTGTGTGCATGCACATGTGTGTTTGTGTATGTTTGTGTGTGTGTGTGTGCATGTGTATATGTGCATGTCTGTGTATACATGTGTGTTTGTTTGTGCATGCCACTGTATGTGTGTGCATGTGCGTGCATAAGGGTTTGTGTGTGCATTTGTTTGTGTGGTTGTGTGTGTGTGAGTCTGTGTACATGTGTGTGCCTATGCATGTTCGTGTGTGTGTGGAGTTGTGCATGGGTGAGTGTTTGCATGTGCACATGTGTGTGAGCATTCACGCATATATATTTGTGTGTGTCTAGTGTTGATTAATATATCTGGGTATGTGTATTCATGAACACATGTATTTATGTGTGCATATGCATCCATGTATGTGTTTGTGTGTATCTGCATGTGTGCATATGTACCATAGTTGTCTTCGTGCATGCACATATGTGTATGTGCTTGCGAGTATGTCTATGATTGCTTGTTTATGTGTATATTTGTGCATGGTTGTGTATGTGTTTGTGTGTCTGAGTATGAGAGTATGTGCATGTGTGTGTGAGCATTTGTGTGCATATTTATGCCTATGCATGTGTTTGTGATTGTGTGCATCTATGTGTACATGTGCTTACATGTGTATGTGTTTTTGTGTGCATGTTTAATGTTTTGTGCACATGTGTGCTTGTTAATATGAACATGTGCATGTGCGAGTGTGTACATGTGTGTGTATGCATATGTAAAAGAATGAAGAAACTAGAAGAACTCAGAAAGAGATTAGCACCCAACAATGAGAGCAACTGTTATCTTTTTAATAGATTTGTGTGTCTTTGTGTGTATGTATGTATGTCTATATTTGTGTCTGCATGCATGAGTGTTTGGGTGTGTGTGTGTGCATGTGTGTGTATGTGCCTATGAATGTGTGTGTTTTTGTGTGTTTGCATGCATATGTGTGAGATTGTACATGTTTGTTGATGTGTCTATATGTGTGTGTGTGCAAGGTTTTGTTGTGTGTGTGAACAAGTGCAAGTGTGTGGAAGTGTCAATGTGGCCATTTTTGTGTGTGTCTCTGCATGTATGGGTGTGAGAGCATTTGTATGTCTCCATATTGTTATGCGTATAATTGTGTGCATCATTGTGTGTTTGTGTGTGTGGTGTTTGTGTCGATGTTTACATGTATGTGCTTGTATGTGTGTGTGTTTAGGTGTGTGCGTATGCATATATGTGTTTGCATGTGTGAATATATGCATGCATTCATGCATGTGTGTTTGTGTACATGTGTGTATGTGTTTTTGTGCTTGCACTTATGTGTGTGTGTATGTTTGTGAATGCCTTTATGTGTGTGTACATGCCTATGTGTGTGTGTAATTGTGTTTGTAAGTGAGTGTGAATGTGTTTGTGTGCATGTACTTGTGTCTATGCTTGTGTGTGTGCGTGCATGCATATGTGTGTGCATTTTTGTGTGCATATTTTTTTTTTCTATGTTCATGTCTTTGTGTGTATGTGTACATGTGTGATTGCATGTGTGTGTGTGTGATTATCTGTGCATGTCAGTGTATGTAAGTGGATGTGTGCATGCCAATTTTCATGTTTGTGTATGTCTATATTTGTTTGTTCATTTGCATGTATGTTGTGTATGTGTGTGCATTTGTGTGTATAAGAATTTGAATGTGCTTCTGCACGTGCATGTTTCCACATGGGGTCCTGTAATGTGTGTGTATACATGTGTGTGTTGTAGTGTGTGATTGTGTGCATACGTGCTGGTGTGTCTATGCATGCATGTGTGTGCTTGTGTGCATGATGTTTGTGAGCATGTGTATGTGAGCTTGTGTGCATGTGTGTTTGTGGGTATGGTGTGTTTGCGTGTGAGCATGCATAGGCATTAATGTCTGTGGATGTGTGTATATGTGTGTGTGTGCATATGTATTTACATGTTAGCATATGTGTGTGCATGAGTGTGAGTTCATTCATTTGTACATCTATGCATGCATATGTGTGTATGCAAGTGTGTGAGTCTCAATGTGTGTGGGAGGGCGAGCTTGTGTGTGTATGTCATTGTGCATATTCATATGTGTGTGCATGCTTGTCTGATTTTGTATGTGTATCGGTATGTGTATGCATATTTTTGTGTGTTTATGTGAATGAATTTTTCTCTGTGTATGAGCATGTGTGCTTCTATGTATGAATGTTTATGTGTGCATGACTATGCTTGTGTGTGCATTTGTGCATATATGTTTGTTCGTGCATGTATGTGCTCATACATTTGCATGTGTGCAAGTGTACAAGTGCGGTTGTGTGTGTGAGGTGAGCATGCATGTTTGTGCAAAGCCACGTGCATGCATGTAAGTGGGCGTTTGCAATGCACGTTTGTTTTATGTGTGTGCATGTGGGTGAGCATGTTTACATGTGCATGTATACATGTCTGTGTGTAGGTTTGTGTTGGTGAAAGTGTGTGTGTGCATGGGCATGTGCATGTAGGTGTATGTGTGTGTGCAAGTGTTTGTCTAGGGGATATAGTGTGTGTGTGTGTGTGCACATGCATCCATGCATGTGTTTGTGTGCATGTGCATATGCACGCATGAACATGTGTGTGTGGATGCATGTGTGTGTGTTTTCATGCATGTAGGGTGTGTGTGTTTTCTGTATGTACATGAATGTGTGTGTATGTATGAGTGGATGTGTGTTTGCATGCTAGAACATGTTTGTGTGGGAGCGTATGTTTGTGTATGTGTGCATATGTACGAATGCATGTATGTGATTATGCATGTGTGTGTTCTTGTGTGTATGCATGTTTGCATGCGTGCTTGTGAGTATGCATGTCTATGTGCATGTTTACAAATGTGTGTGTTTCTATGTGTGCTCTTCTTTGTATTTTTTATTGTATACACATTTGTGTGCTTGTGTGTGCATGCATGTGTGTTCATGTATGTGTATGCATCTATATGTGTGTGTTTAGGAAAGTGTGAGCATATATGCATGCATATGTGCGTGTGTGTGTGAGTATTTATGGATTTGTATGTGGGTAAGATGTGTGCGTGTGCATATGCATAAGTGTGTTTATGGGCATGTGAGTGCACATTCGCGTGTTAGTGTGTGCTTGTTTGTGAACATAAGCACATGTGTTTGTGTTTGTGCATCCATGTGCATGTGTATGTGTATGTGCATGCATGCATGTGTGTGCATGTGTGTCTGTGTACACATGGTGTCTGTGTTCACAAGTGTGACTGTTTGTTCATGTGTGTTTGTGTATGCACATGTATATGCATGAGTGTCTATGCATGTGCCTGTGTTTATGTATGTGCTTGTGTGTACATGTTTCTACGTGTTTTTGCACATGTGGGTTTGTAGTTATGTATGAGTGTGTATGTATGTTTTGCATGTGTGTGAGCACTTCTACGTGTGCATGTGCAGATGCATATGTATATGTGCGTGAGTGAGCAGGTGTGCATGTCCATGTGCATGTGTGTGTGTGTGTATGTGCTTCTGTGTGTGCATGCCTTTATGCATGTGTGGTGCATACATGTCTATATGCATATATTTGTGTGTATATGTATATGTGCATGTATGTTTGTGTGTGTGTGCACATGTGTATGCATGTGTGCATGCAATTTTTTATGTACATTTGTGTGTATGTGTGCATTAAAACACGTGTGTATGTATGCATGTGTGTGTGTCTATTTGTCCATTTGTGCATGTGTTTGCATGTACAAGTGCATTCATTTTGTGCACATGTTTGCACATAGTTATGTTTATGTGCATGGTGTGTTGTACGCATGTCTGTGTCTTTTTGTGTTCATGTCCATGTGTACGTGTGCATGTTTAGATACATATATGTATATGTGCATGTGTGTGTACTTGTGAGTGTCTATATGTGTACATAAACATGTGCATACATTTGTTGAAATCCTTATGTAAGTTTGTCTATGGTTGTGTGTGTGTATGTATGTGTATTTGTGTTCATGTGCATGTTTGTGTTTGTGCATGAATGTGTTTAAAAGTGTGTGTGGGTGCTTGTGTATGTCAACGTAAGTGACTATATGTGTGTGTGTGTTCATTACATGTGTGCATGTGTTTGTGTTTAGGTGTGTGTTTGTGTGTGTATGTGCATGCACAGATCTGTGTTTGTGCATTCTTGCATGTGTGCTTGTGTGTGTGTGTTTGCATGCACGCATGTGTATTTGTGCATGCATGAATGTGTGCATGTGTGTGTTCGTTCATGTGTGTTTTCTTGTGCATGTGTTTGAGTGTCCTATATGAGTGCATTCATGTGGGTGTATTATGCATGTCCGCATGTGTGGGTGTGTGTCTGTTGTTGTACGCATGTGTTCTTGCATTTATGTGTGGCATGGGGTGTGTGTGTGTGTGTGTTTGTGCTTGTGTATGTGTGTGCATGCTTATGCATGTTTGTGTGCATGGGTGTGTGTGGGTCAGTGTAGGCATCTGTGTGCATGAGTGTTTGTTTGTGTACATTTGTGTGCATTGCTTTGCATGTGAATGTATGTATGTTTTCTTGCATATAAGTGTGTGTGTGTGTGTGTGTGCAAGTCTATGTAGAAGTCTTTGTTTATGTGTGTATGGTGTGTGTGCTTGTGTTTACATATGAATGTGTATATGTGTGTGTGTGTGCTTCTATGAGTGTGTGTGTGTGTGTGTCTGTGTGCTTGAGTGTGTGTTTATATGTGTGTGTGTGTATTTGTATTTTCATTTTCCTGCATGTATATGTGTGTATGCATTGTTATGTGTGATTTTGCATTTGTGCATGTGTTCTAGCATACTCGTGTGTGTGCATATGGTGGTGAGTGTGTGTGCGATTGCATATGTGAGTGAGTGTGTGTGTGTATGAATATTTGTGCATGCTTTTATATGCATGTGTGTGTGTGTGAATGTAAGTGTGCATGCATATGCATACATGTGTGTCATGCCTATGTGTGAGCTTGTGAGTGTCTCCAAGTGCAATAGTTTGCATAGTGCACCATTGTGTGTCTTGTGCAAGTGCATTTATTTGTTTCTACATATGTGTGCATGTGCATTTTGTGATGGGTACACAAGTGTATCAATGTGTGCATATGCATGTGAGTTTATGTGTTTGTGCATATGAGTATGTATGTGTGCATATGTGAGTACATGTGTGCATGTTTGAATGTTTATATGCACACGTGTGTGTGTGTGTGTTCATGTGTGTGTAGATGTGTGCATGTGTGTGTACATTTGCATGTTTTCATGCATGTGTGTTCATGTGTGTGTGCCCATGTATGATTATGTGCATATGTGCTTGTGTCTGTGTATGCGTGAGCCAGTGCTTATCTGTGCATAAGTGTTAATAGCTATTTAAGTGTGTGCTTTTATGTGTATGTTTTTATGTATATGTGTGTGTGTCAATCCATGTTGTGTCTGAGCATGTTTGTGTGGGTGCATAGTTATGTTCGTAGATCTTTGTGAATGTGTTTGAGTGCATGTCTAAGTGTTTGTGCATGTGTGTGTACGTATGCACGTGTGTGCGTGCATGCATGTGTGGTTGTATTTTTGCTTTCAAATGTGTTAGTGTGCTTGTGTTTTTGTCTATCTATGTTCATTTTTGTGAATGCATGTGTGTGTGTGTAATGTATATGTGTGTCTATGTGTGTGTAGCCATGTGTGTGCATATTTGTAGGTGCATATACGTGTGTGTATGTGTTTGTTTGTGTCTATGCATGTGTTTTTGTGTCTTTGTATGTTTATGTGCTGTGCATGTGCATGTATGTGTTTATGCATGGTTGCACATGTGTGTATGTGTGCATCCATATAGTGCATGTATGTACCTTAGTGTATTTGTGTGTGTTTGCACCTGTTTGCATGTTCCTCTATGTGCATGTGTGTGTATGTGCATGTGTTTGTGTGTGCATGTGTGTGTGTGGGCATGAGTGTCTGTGGCTGTGTGCATATTTGTGTGCGTGTGTGCAAGTGTTTGTCTGCATGTGAACTTATATTTGCATATGTGTGTGCATGTGTGTGCATTATGTGTGCATGTATGTGTGTAGGTGCATGTGTGTGTGCATTTGTAAAAGCTTGCATGTGTATACTCATGTGTGTGTGTGTGTATGTTCAAGGTCATGTGTGTGTGTGTGTGCATGTCTACGTGTGCATGCTTATGTGTGTACGTGCTTGTGCATGTATGTACATATGTGTGAGTTTGTATGTGTGTGCATGTGTATGCATTGGTGTGCTTATTTGTGGGTGTGTCTGTATGAATTCTTGTTTGTCAACTTATGTATGTGTCTATGAGCTCACGTGTCTACATGTGCATCTGTGTATATGCATATGCTTGTGTGTGTATGTGTGCATGTGCATTCATGCATGTATGTTTGTGTATGTGTGTATATGTCCTTGTATGTTTGCATGCAGATACTTGTGCAAGTGCAATTACATGTGTGTGATTATGCACGATTGTACATATGTGCGCAAATGCATATCTACACATGCATATTTTTTTGCTTATGTGTTTGCATGCCAATATGCACATTTACATGCACATGTATGCATGTGTGTATATGTGTGTTGGTGTGTGTGTAGGTATATATGGGTGTGAGCATGTAAATGTGTGCATGTATTTATGCTTGTGTGCATGCGTGTGTGTGTGTGTGTATGAGGGGGTGTATGTGCATGTGTATCTATGCATGCATTTATGTTTTTAATGTGCATGTGTGCACCTGTGAGTGGGTATGCATGTGCTTATACAAGTGGGTGCACATGTTTGTGCAAGAGCATGTGCATATGCACACATGTAGACATGTGTGTTATGCATGCAAGTGTGTGTGTACCTACAAGTGTTTGTATATTCTTGTGCACGTGTTTTATATGTGTGTGTGCTTCTGCTTATGTGTGTGTGTTCATGTGTGTGTGGTCATGTGCATATGTTATGTATGTGTATGTGTGTACCTTTGTGTGTGTGTCCACATGCATATACAAGTGCTCACGCATGTGTGTGTCTGTGCTTATGTGTGTGAGTTTGTGTGTGTGCATGTGAATGTGTGTGTGTATATGTGGTGTGTGTGTATGCACATTTGTATGCATGTGTGTGTGTGTGCATCTACACATGTGCATGCATCTATCTATGTGCATGCGTGCACATGTTACATGTATGTGTTTCTATGTGTGAGTGTGTATGGATGTTTTTATGTATGTGTGTTCATACCAGAGTGTATGTGGGGTGCCTATTTTTTTTGTGTGTGCATGTACATATGTTTGCCTGATTGTGTGCCTATGTGCTTGTTTGTTTGTTCATATGTCTGTGTAAGTGTATGTATGTCTATGTATGGGCATATTTGAATGCACTTGTGTGTGTTAGTGCACACGAGTGTGCGTGTGTGTATATGTGTATGTATGGGTATATGCATGCACATGTGTTGCATTTGTGGGTATGTGTGCATGTGTGAGTTTGTGTGCATATGAGTGCATGTATGGGTTTGCATATATGCCTATGTAGTTGTCTTTGTGTGAGCATGCATTCTTGCTTTTGTGTGTGTGTGTACATATGTTTGTGTCCACATGCATGTGTGCATGTATCCATGTATGCATGTGTGCATGTGTGCATGTGTGAGTGCATTGCTCGTGTGTATGTGAGCATGTGTGCGCTTCTCTTTGTGTGTGCATTTGTATGTGCTTGTGTGTGGACGTGTGTCATTATTTATGTCTTTGTCTATGCATGTGTGTGAGTAAGTATATGTGCATGGGCATCAGAGTGGTGCCAGTGTGTGTGTGCTTATTTAGGTGCATGTATTTGTGTGGCTGTATGTTTGAGTGTGTGCAAGTTGTGCACATGCTTATGTCATGTGTGCATGTGTGTGTGTGTGGTGAGGGCATTTGTGTGTATAAGCATGTTTATGTGTCTATGTGTGTGTGTGTACACATGCTTGTATGTGTGGGTCTCTATGCAAGTCAATGTGCATGTGTGTAGGTGCGAGTGTGTGTGTGCATGCATGTGCATGTTTTTATGTATGTGCGTATATGCGTGCATGTGTATTTGTGTGTGTCTCTGTGTTTGCATGCATGTGTCTACTTGTGCATCTATTTGTTTGTGTGTATTCTTGTGAGCATGTGTGCAAGCTTATGACTATTTCTGTGTGTGCATGTGTGTGCATTTTTCTATATGTTGTGCATAAATGTGGGGTGAGTATGTGTGGGTGATGGTATGCGTGTGCATCTATGCTTAAGCATGCATATGTGCATAAATGCCTATGTTTATGCTTGTGTATTTGCACTTATGTGTGTGTGTTCCTATGTTTGTGTTTGCATGTGTGTGTGTGTGTGTGTGTTTACCTCTGTATGTGTGTGGGGTGTGTTCATGTGTGTGTGTACGTGTGTGTGTGTCTATGTCTATATGCATTTGCATGTTGGCATGCATGCGTGTGTTAGTGTGCGTGAGTTTCTATGTATGTATTTGTATAGGTGTTTGGGTGTGTACATATCATGTGTGAGAGAATGTTTGTGTAGATATTTATGTGTACATGTATGTGGTTGTGTGTATGTGTGTGCATTGTTTTTCACGTATGCACGTGCACTTATGTGTTAGTGTGTATGTGCATGCATTTGTGTGTTCTTCTATTTTGGTGTGTGTTTATGTTTCTGTATGTGTTTGTGTGTGCATATGTGTGTATGCTTATATGTGTCTTCTAGTGTTTATGTGGGTGTGTCCTTTGCATGTGTGTGTACGTCTTCATGTGCATAGGTGTTCTTTTGTGTATGTGTTTATGTGTGTGTCTTTATGTGCCTATGTTAGTGCATTTATGTGGGTGTGAATGCATGTTTATGTGTGCCAATGAGCATGCATGTGTGTGTATGTTTCTATGTACATGCATTTGTTCGTGCATTTGTAAGCCTATATGTGTCTACCTTTTTTTTGTGGGTATGTGTGTGTGTGTGTGCAAGAGCATGCATGCATGTATGTGTGTCCACATATTTATACTTGTGCATACATGTGTGCTTGGGTGAATGTATGGGAAAATTTATTTGTGTTCATGTGTGTGGCTCTTTTTGTGTTTGTGTGTGTGTTCATGTAGGTATGTATACAACATGCACATTTATATGTGTTTGTCTTTGTATGCATATATGAATGCATGAGTGCTTCATGTGTGTTGTGCATGTCTATGGATATGTGCAAGGGTGTGTCTGTGTGTGGGTGTATCTCAATGTATTTGTGTGTATGTGAGCTTATATGTGTGTGTGAGAATTTGATCAGGCATACATCCATGCATTCGTGTGTTTATGCACATGTGTGCATGTGCATGTAATTGTGCACTTGTGTGCATGTGCATGTACGTGTGCTTATGCACATGTGTGTGCATGTGTGCACTTGTGTGTGTAAGCTTATTAGTGTCTGAATGCACTTGTGTGTGTACATGCATCTATCTACATATGTGTTCATGTTAAAATGTGAGAGTGTCCATGTGGATGCATATGTGTGTGTGTGAATGCATGTACTCATGTGTATGCACATGGTTATGTTCTTATGCATGTATGTGTGCATGCAAGCATGTGTGAATTGTGTTCATATGGATGAGTGTGTGCCTATTTGTGTGCATGTGTGTCTCTTTATGTGTGTGTGTGTGTGTTTGTGTGAGTCGATGTGTGCCTATGCATATGTGAGCATTTGTGTCTATATGCATAGACACGTGTATGCATGGGCACGTGCATGTGCATGGATGTGTGTGTGTGTGTGTTAGTGTCCACGTTTATGTGCGTGCAGCCACATGTGTGTGTGCATGTGTACACGTGTGTGTGTGTGTGTTTGTTTACCTATGCATGCATGTGTAAATGGGTGTTCGTGCATGTGTCTATGTGTGTGCTTGTGTCTTCCTATGTGTGATCATGTGTAAGCACATATGTATATTTTTAAGTACATGGGTGTGTTCACGTGCATGAGTCTGTGTATGCATGTGTGGGACTATTTGTATTTGTGTGTGTGTGCATATGCTTACTTGAATGCATGCATGCTTGCATGTTTTTTTTTTACATGTGTGTGCATGTGTGTGTGTACATGCATATTTATGCATTTTCTTATGTGTGCATGTGTGTGTCTATGTGTGTGTGCATTTGTATATCTATGTGCGCATACGTACCCCATGGGTGTGTACACGTGTGTGTGTGTGTGTATGTGTGTGTTTCTATTGATGTTTGCATAAGTTTTTATGTGCATGTGTATAAAAAATTTTATAACAGGGTGTGTGTGCGCATGCATGCATGTGCACATGCAAGTGTGTGTGTGTGTTTGTGTCGATGTGCATGCGTGTTTGCATGACTGGTGCATGTGTGCACATGCGGGGTGTGTATGTGTGTTCATGTGTGTGCTTGTGTGTTTTTGGTGCAAGCATGTGTCTTTTCATACATGTGTTTGTGTGTGTGTGTGCATGTGCATTGGTGTACATGTCTATGTGTGAATGTGTGTGTGTGTGTGAGAGTGTGCAAATATATGTATATCCACGCATTGTGTATACATGTCTGTATGCATTTGTTGTGTTAGTGCATGTGTGTGTGTATGTGTGAGTTTATGTGTACACTTTCGTGTATATGTTTGTGCATAAGTATTTTGGTGTGTATGCATGCTCTTACCGCAATGTGTGCCCACGTGTATGTGTTCATGTGCATGCATGTGTGAGTGTGTGAGTGTGTGTGTATTTGCATGTGTGTGTGTGCATGTGTCTGTAAGCAAGTGTGGCATGGGTGCATGTGTATGTTTGCATGTTTGTCTATATGTGTGTGCATGTGTATGCATATTTCTTGTGCACTTTTGTGCACATGCATGTTCTTGTGTGTTTACATGTGTGGGTGCATGCATTTGTGTATGTTGAGCGAGTGTGCATGCATGCATGTGTGTGAGAAAAGTGTGTGTTGGTATGTGTTTGTGTGCACAAGAATGCATGTGCATCTATGTACATGTATTAGAGTATTTGATTCAATGCATGTGCATATGTGTGTGTGCATGTGTGTGTAGTGCTGATATGTGTGTGTGGGTGTGTGTATAGATGTGTATAAGTGTGGATATATGAGTGTGTGCATGTGTTTGTGTGAGAACGTGTGTGTGCATGTGTGTGTGTGTACATGTGTGTGTGCATGCATGTGAGTGTGTGGGTAAGTGTTTGTATATGCATATGCATTTGTACATGTCTATGTGTGTAAATGTGTTTGTTTTATGTGTCTTGTGTGTGTATGTAATTAGGTGTGTAGTTGCATCATGTGGTTGTGTGTGCTTGTCTTGTGTGTGTGCATGGTGCATGCATGTGTGTATGCTTGCATTCTTGTATGGTTGTGTTGTTTGTTGTTTTGGTGTGTATGCACATGTGCATTTTTATATCTATATGTGTATGCATGTGCATGTCACATGTGTGTGTGTGTATGTGCATCTGTGTGTGCATACATGTGTGCATAGGCATGCTCACATGCATGCATGTGTGTGTGTGTGTGTTTATGTACATGTGTGTGTGCTCATGCATGCATGTGTATATCTATGCGTGTTCATGTCTATGTGTGTATGTGTGCATGTGCATGTTCATGTGTATGGGCATGGGTACTCATGCATGTGTGTGTGCTTGGTTGCATGTGTGTGTGTGTGGGTGTATATATGCATACATGTGTACATGTTTGTGCCTGTGGGGCATGTATCTGTGTGTGCATGATTGTGTGCTTACATGTGTTCAAGTGCATGCTTGCATGCAAGTGTGTATGAATGAGTGTGTGGGCGTGTGTTTATATGCATGTGTGTATGTATGTATATGCATGTGTACATGTGTGTTTTAAGTGTGTTCATGTCTGTCTACGTATAAGTGCATGTGCATGTATATCTGTGTATATGTGATTTAATGTGTGTGTGTGTACACATTTGTGTGCATGGACTCAATTTTTTATGTATGTGTGCGTATGTGCATGTGTGTGTGCATGTGTATGTGTGTGTGAATTTTCATGCACTGTTTATGCATAAACATATGTGTAGGGCATTTGTGTGTATGTACAAGTGTGCATGAGTGCACATGTTCATATGTGGGCATGTACATATGTTCAATGGCACTTGTCTATCTATGTGTGTGAGGGCATATGCATTTGTGTGTGTGCATGTATATTTACATGTGTGTCTTTTTGTTTTTGCATGCATGTGTGTCTACATGCATGCAGGTGTATAAGCATTTGTGTGTTTTTGCGTTTGCATGTGTATGTTTGTGTGTTCGTGTCTTGCACCAGTGTTTTTATTTTTTTGTGTGTGTCTATGTGTGTATGCATATGCATGTGTGTGCATGTGTATGTAGGTGTGGGTGTGGGAATGGGTGTTTTTTTGTGGGTGCATATGTCTACATGTGTATGTGTGTGCTTGTGTGTGTAGGGGTGCATGCATGTGTGCCTGCATTCATGTGTGCATGTGCATGCATGTGCACATGTGTGTGTATGACCATGTGTGTTTATGAGTAGGTGCATACATATGTGCAAGTTTTAATATGTATATGTGCATGTGCATGTTAGTGTGTGTGTGTGTGTATGCAAGTGCACCAGGGCATGTGTGGGCCTATGTGTGTGTTGTGAATGTGAGTGTTTCGACGAATGTGGGTATAGATGCCTGTGTGTGAGTGTGTGTGCCTTTGGGTGTGTGCATGTATGCATGTGTGTATTTTTGTGTGTGTGTTTTTTTTTTGTGTTATATGTGTGCAAGTGCATATGTTTGCTTGTTCCTTTGTGTGTGTGTGTATTTATGTATGTGCATGTGTGTGTGGGTTCATGTATGCATGTGTGTTTGCAAGCTAGCATTTGTATATGTGCTATGCATGTCCATGTGTGTATGTGTGTATGTGTGCATTTACATGTTTATGTGTGCATGGTGGTTCCTTTTTTAGTCTGTGTTAGTGTGCATGCATGTGTGTGCTAGTGTGTGTATGTGTGAGTGCATTAAATGTGTACATATGTGCATGTCTATGCATGTATGTGTGCACATGCATGTGCATATGTGTGCATATGCACATGTATATGTGAGTGTGTACATGTATTTGTGTTTGTATGTGGGTGTGTGTATGTGTGTGTTCCTATGTGTATGTGTAAGTATGTTTGTGTTCATGTGTGGTTGTGAGTGCGTTTATGTGTGTGTTCGTGCATGGTGTGTGGATGGGTCTGTGTGTATCTATGTATGCATGTATGTGTGTGTTTATGTATGCGTGTGTGTGTGTGTGTGTGTGTGTGTGTGTGCAAGTATGTGAATGTGTGTGTGTGTCTATGTTTATGTGTTTGTGTGTGTGTGTGTGTGCATGTTTTTTTTGTTAGTAGGTGTGTCGTGCATATAATGTTCATTTGTTTGCACTAACATGTGTGTGAATGCACATGTGTATGTGCATATGTGTGTGTATGCTTTTGTATGTATATTTGTGTGCATTTGTGTGGATGTGTGCATGCATAAGTGTGCTAGTGGGTGCACGTGTTAGTGTGTGTGCATGTGTGTAAGTACTTATACATGTATCTACATGTGTGTGTGTGCATGTGCATATATGTATATATTGTGCACATGTGTATGCCTCTTTGTATGCATATGTGTTTGTGCTGATGCTGGTGCATTTGTTTGCATGTGTGCTTTTGTATGGGTGCACAATATGTGTAGATGTGTGTGTGTGTGTGCTTGCTTGTGTTTGTTAGTCTGTGTGTATGATTGCATATGTGTGCGTGTGTGTATGCATGTGTGTGAATCTGTGTGTGTGGGTGTGATTATGTGTGTTTGTGTGTGTGTGTACATTTGTGGGTGTATGTGTGTGTTGGTCCATGCATGTGTGCTTGTGTGCATGCATTCATGAATGTGTGTTTGATGTATGTGTGTGTGAGTGTATGTGTGTGTGCATGTGTGAATGTGAGTATGCATGTGTGTATGTGAGTGTGCATGTGTAGGGTCTATGGCATATGTGTATGCACATTTGTGTACATATGTGTGCATACGTGTGTGCATGTTTTTTGTTGTGTATTTGTTTGTGCATATTTGCATATGTGATTGTGCTAGTGTATGCATTTGTGTGTGAATGGGTATGTGTGTATGGGGGTGTTCATGGGCTGTGTGTGTGCCTAAGTGTGTGAATGGGTGCATGCATGTGTGCATGTGATTGTGTGTGTTTGTGTTTTGTTGTCTATATACGGCATGTTCGTTTGTGCATGTGCATCTATTTATGCATGTGTTTATGTTTGTGCACATGTGAGTAGGTATGCATGAGTGTGCATGCACATGTGCATGAATGCATTTATGTGTGTGTGTCTACGGGAGTGGGTTTGTATGTGTCTATATTCTTGCATGTGTGACAATGTGTGCCAGTGTTCTTATGTTTGTGTTTGCATGTGCACATCTATGTGTGGTGTTGTGGGTGTATCTATATTTGTGTGCTTGCAAGCATGGGTGTGTTTATCTCATTGTGTGT